>SJYV01007181.1:878099-941291 GCA_006410875.1 Neotragus pygmaeus
TCAATAAAGCAGAAATAGATGTTTTTCTGGAACTCTCTTGCTTTTTCCATGATCCAGCAGATGTTGGCAATTTGATCTCTGGTTCCTCTGCCTTTTCTAAAACCAGCTTGAACATATGGAATTTCACAGTTCACGTATTGCTGAAGCCTGGCTTGGAGAATTTTGAGCATTACTTTACTAGCATGTGAGATGAGTGCAATTGTGCAGTAGTTTGAGCATTCTTTGGCATTGCCTTTCTTTGGGATTGGAATGAAAACTGACTTATCTTAACAAATTTAAATATGAGGTTCAATATTTTAATATGTGTTTTAAGCATAATTAACATAATCTTTAGATTAAGAAAAGTAATGAGGTAAATAATAAAACCTGATTTCCCTTTTGTTAATTGATGGAGACTTGCCAGTTTAAGCCCCAATTTTAAATTTAAGCCCTGACTCTAAGCCAACTGGAACTCTTGAACCTCTTGTGAAAGGGACACCGCAGCTGAAGTGGATACATGAATGAGAGGCTAATTGATGGTTAGAGACTAATTGAACCATCTTGACGGTTCAATCAAGATGCTAAAGTCAGAGATTGGATACCAGTGCCAGTGGTATAAATTCTATAGCTGCTATATTATTGTGGCAGAGGATGAGGATTGAGAGAAGGGGAAAAATAAGATAGAGCACAGATAAAAAATAATCATGAAGCGGTCATGAACAGTTTGTTGAGGATCAAGAAGAATAACAGAAACTCAGTTCAGTCTTACTTAATTCACCTAACGGTTCAGCTGACTTGAAATGACTATTAGCCCATTTGAGACAGTTTATTTTCAGGGGATGAATATTTTATGGTATGGACATGTGTATAGTATAAAAATGCTAAACAGTAAAATATAGCAATATGTAATTTCAAAATATATAAACACAGACAAGGTAAAGGAAAGAAATTAAAGGAAATTTAAAAATGAATAATTTTAACTGGAAGTGCTAAAATATTAATTTTCTACATACACTTGAATAGTATGTGTATTGCACAATTTTTTGGTGATAATGTTCTAAATGTGTCCATTAGTTCAAAATTATTGATTATTGGTAAAACTATCTGAATCCTTATTTATTTATTAATATTTACTGCATGCTTGAGATAATTACATGAAAGTTTTTCATCATGGTAAAATATTTGTTTATCTCATTTTGTAGCCCTCCTATTTATTTTTTAAAAAAGTTTATGCTACTAGGTATATACATTTTCTGGCTTTTATAAAATATTTTATAATATATTGTGGTACATACATGCAATGGAATATCATTCAGCCTTAAAAGAGAAGGAAATTCTGCAGAATGCTACAACATGACTAAACATGGAGGGCATTATGCTAAATGAAATGTCAGTCACTGAAGGACAGATGCTGCATGATTCTGTTTTTATAAGTTATAGCTAAAGTAGTCAGATTCATCACAGCAGAAAGTAGAGTGGTTGTTACCAGAGGCAGTGGGGAAGGAGAAATGGAGAGTTGCCATTCAATGAGTTTAAAGTTTCAGTTTTGTAATAAATTCTAGAGAAGCATTTTACAGCAATGTGCCTATAATTAACAATACTGTGTTGTGCATTTAAAGAAGATACCTCTCATGTTAAGTGTTACCATAAAGTAAGAAGGAAGAAGAAAATATTAATAAGCCGTATTATATGTCAGTAATGGGTGGTCAAAATTAAATGATTAGAACATAAACATTAAATTTAGAATTGGGTACAGTCTACTTAAAATAATACAATGATTTGAAGACATTGGAAGTCACTTTTTCTCTTATACCAGTCTGTAGTAAGAGGGCTACACCATACAAGTCACTAAATACAGACTAAATAGTCACTAAATTGGATCCAGGTTTCTTCTCTTTTGTTTTTCCATCACCTCTATGCTGTTCATTTGCAGGGACAAAGCAGGGGTAGTGGACATGTTCATGCTCAGTTTATTGAAAGCAAAAAAGAAACAAAATTTTCATTTTCTAACTCACAACACATTACTATTATTATTGTGTTAAATGAAGTGAAAGTCGCTCAGTCATGTCTGACTCTTTGCTACTATATAGTCCATGGAATACTCCAGGCCAGAAAACTGGAGTGGGTAGCCTTTCCCTTCTCCAGAAGATCTTCCCAACCCAGGGATTGAACTCATGTCTCCACACTGTAGGCAGATTCTTTACCAGCTGAGCCACTAGGGAAGCCCAAGAATACTGGAGTGGGTAGCCCATTCCTTCTCCAGCAGATCTTCCTGACTCAGGACTTGAACCAGGGTCTCCTCCATTGCAGGTAGATTCTTTACCGGCTGAACTACAAGGGAATCCTTAAGTAGTCTGCATCTGATCAGAATTTATCCATGTGTTTGGCTCTTTCTATGTCTTTTTATTGTTTGTTTTTGCCTTCCATGCTCTTCATTCCTTCTACTATCTCAGACTCTCAACTTGTAATATCTTTTCTTCCACTTGAATATCTGATAGAATTTCTTCTAAAGAGCATATGCTTTTGGAAAACTGTTTTTATTTGTCTCAAAAAGTCTATAGTTCAACTTTATTCTTATAAGGCATTCAATTTCTCAGTCCAGTCCATGTCCAGGCCAAGTAAGATTTCCTGTGTTGTGTTGAAATGAGTCACAGGTTCCATTCCTGGTACTATAAAATTCTAGGTGACAATTATTTTCTTTCAATACCTTGGAAATATTTTCCCATTTATCTCTTTGCTTCAGTGTTGCTGTTGAGAAATCAGCTTTCAATCAAGTTGTCATTCCTTTGAAGAAAATATTTTTTTTTCCTTTCAACATACTTAAAAGCGTATGTCAATACACTTTTCCTGTCAATATACTTAAGATTGTACATTTTTTGCTTATTTGTTTTTGGCTTTGTGGTGGTAGTATTCTGCAAATTTACTATGATGAGGTTTGGTGTAGATTTATTTTTATTTACCTTGGTTGGGTTTTATTGGACTTTTAAAATCTGTAGTTTGATGTTATTTTTTTGGTCAGTTTTGGAATATTCTTAGCATTCAAGTATTACCTCAGCCCTGCTTTTACTTCCCTCTCTATCTGGATGCCAAAATACCAGTTAGATATATATTACGAATTATAATTTTATTCTCCATCTCTTAAATATTTTTTCATATTTTCTGTTTCTTTATTTCTGCATTGCATTCTGATAATATTTTTGAGAAATATTTTCCAGTTTTGTAATTCTCTCTTTAGTTGCATCAGAACTTCTGTTAAATTTATCCTTTGTATTTTTAATTTCAATGATTATATTTTTCATTTGGAGAGGTTATTTTTGTTTCTTTAAATCTTGGTAGTTTAAAACAGATTCTTAATCCTATTTTAATCCTTCTTTTTGTGTATTTAAAAATACTGAACATTTTATGATAGCAAGTTGTTATGAGAGGTGTTTATTCAATTCTGGTTGGTATAGGCATTTTTCCTGTAGTCCCTTGGGAAGTGATTTTAGGTTTCTTTGTTGGGTTTCAGTTTTAGAAGTGGTAGGAAGTTAACAATTCCCATCAAACCCCTTACCTTAGCCCTTAGACATATCTTCTATTCCCAGTGACCTGACGACCTGGAGAACCAAAGGTCAAAATCACCTGTATTAGGCAAATGAACTCGGTAGAAGCCAGTTTCAGTGATAGGCTTATAGCTCTAGATTGTTCTTCACTTAGCTTTTGACTCTGGAGTATTTCTTACTTTCCAGATCATTAATAGACAAAAACATTTTACAAAAAAATTTCCTTCTGCATTTTTTCAGTTGTTTTCAGTAAAAGGATTGTTATGGGATACATTGTGTCCTTTTAAATTCATGTGCTGAAGTGCTGACCCCCAGTAGCTCAGAATGTGACTGAGTATTTGGTGATAGGACTTTTAAAGAATTAATGAGATCATATGGGTGAGCCTTAATCCAATATGACTGGTTTCTTTATACGAAGAGGATAGTAGACACAGGAACACACAGAGAAACAGTCTGTGTAAGGACACTGGAAGACGGCCATCTATATATATGTCAAGAGAGGTTCTCAGAAAAAGGTAATCCTGTTGACACCTTCACTTCGGAGACTTTGACCTCAGAACAAAAGCTCCAAAGTGAAGCTTTATTTATGAGAAGGCTTAAACAAATTTCTGTTGTTTAAGCCTTCCAATTTGTCTCACTTTGTTATGATTATGCTACCAAACTAATATAGGGATCATTCAGTATTTCTGAATTGGTGGTCTCTTTGCATTTCTTTAGAAGTCTCTAAAATGAAAGTTAATTAGTTGTAGCCTTTCTCTGAAACCAAAAGAGATGAACAAAGAATCCAGAAGTTTCTATGTAACATTTTTCAGGATCATTTTAGTTTTTTATTTAATCTTCTGCTTCCTCTTCAGGTCTTAAATATCCTGTCTATGTAACCTGGACAGATTTTGAATGAATAGGTAGCTATTTACATAGCAATAATTTAAGAAATTATCTCTTCTGTTCACATATGTTCCAAAAGTTTATTGAAGAATCAAACCTGATACTTGTGCACATTTCTCTCTCATTTGCAAAAATTTAGATGAAGGGATAACATCAACTGAGGTATGATGATGCCAGTTATACTTTCTGCCCAGTTTTTAGCTAGTTCTCACTTGGACTTAAACAGGAGACTATGTAAATATCCACAAGAGATTTCATCTATGTAATTTTAAATCTTAAACATGAGGCCGGTACTCAACCCCCAAGCAGCATGAAAGTCATACAATAAATCTTTAGGCAGAGATGTCTCTCTATCTCCATTTTCTTACTGTATGCTAAATTTGATGAGGACAACCTGCTTCCTTTATCTGTGTCTTGAAATGTGCATCTTCTTATATATTATATTTCACTGTTGAAGAAGCACATTCTCTGCCCTGGCCTTTGTGTGTATGTGTATGTGTGCAGTTCCCAAATCTTTTGATCAGTTTTGATCTTTCTCAGGGCTAGAGAATTTTGCCTGGGGCATGCTTTTAAGCTGAAAGGCGTCTGCTTGATATTATTTTCTCACTTAATTACTGAAATGGCCCTTCAAATGTAATTTGATATTAAATTCCTATACTATATTGTAGGTTTTACTTTTTAAGTACACCAACACAATGGACAAATGTTTTCTATCAAATGTGTTTGATGACTGATATTTTGGCTTGCCGGGGTAATGAAATGAGATTAGTGCTGCCAGATTTGCTTCCCCCCTTTCCCCCCTCTTCATTTTTGTTTAAATAAATGACTGGTTAAATTACTAGGGTTGGAGAAATGCAGCTGCTTTCTTTATGTGCTGCATAATTTTGCTCTCTTGATTTCCTGGTTTACTTGGCAAGGTTTCTAAATCAATGTTTAAATAGGAAAATGTCCTGACCAACTGAAAAACCCTTGTGGTTCTTAAATACATTTATGAAGCAACACTTGATAATTTCCTAAGTAAGAGAGTATTACAGTTGCTTGCAGTGTGTGACTTGTGCTTCTCTGGGGATCAGGGTATTTTTGACTTTTAATTGTTTTCTGGGTGGGGGCTAATTGCTGCCACTACTTTTCAAAATTTAAAGTCTATAGTCTATACAAATAATCAGCTTAAATCAGACAATGACAATTTCCAAAATAAGCAGTCTTTCAAGAAGACTTCGTAAGAATCGCTTAGTGAGGAATAGGTAGAACTTGGGGTGAAAGAAGTTTCTTAGAGGAATTACAACTGATGATCTCTGACAGTGTATATTAGGAGAACATTTGTGAACTTTGTTCATTTCTGCCTCCTCTGAAGCCATAATAATAAACTTTCAACCAACATACCAGCCAAGACATTTCCATTTTGACAGCCAAATCAATTGGTTGTGCTGATAGAGTTTCTTTTTTAGAAGGAAGTCAGCCAAAATTTTCTTAACTGTGGAACCAGACCAGCTCAAAGAAAGGGAGTTGTAACTACAAACCACTTGTTTTTCTCCGCCGACTGAGGAGGGGCTGACTCAATCACCGACTCCTCTCACTCATTATATCCCTTAGCACATTCCCCTTGGCAATTGAATATTTGAATCATTCCCTCTCTTGGCCCCTTCTGCTGTCACTGTCCTGATTAACTTGTGTCAAGGGGGAAATATAATCAGGTAATTCTGGCTGCAGCTATGTGACTCATCTGCTGGTTGGACAGAATCAGAAACAAGTGAAAATGTCTGTTACTCTACCAGCAGTCCCTGCCAGGCTGCCTTTGGAGTGCTAGAAGGCTGTAAATAACCCTTGGCTCATACTCGAGTTCTCCTTCTTTTAGGTCAGACTGTTGGCTGATGTGCAAACCTTACTGTCAACATAGAATCATGAGCTTTCCTTTAAACCCTTTGATACGAGAGAAGCTCAGCCTGATGGTCTCAGTTTCACTGAAGGTGACATGACCGCCTGCTTAGGCCACAGGATGTTCTGCGCTGATGGGAGTCTAGGCTTGTCGTGTGGGTCAGCTGGGCTTAGACAGAGCTTAGCAATTACATTCCATGAGAGAAATCACCGTGGAAACTATGTTGAACATGAATACTCTTGAAAGTCTTGTAAGTCAAGGTTTTATTATATAACATTGTGTCTGTGTGAAAGAGTTCACATTAGAGAAGGAAGAGAAGGGTGAGGCAAACAGTATATGTTAAAAAAGGTTCAGTGTGGTGCTGGCTCCCAACTATGTTTGGGGGCTTTCAGACATTGGGGATGAGGGTTGATATCAGACCACAGACATTGCCTTCTGCTTTTACAACACAATTGAATAAACACTGGAGAATTGGGTGGCTTGTGGTAAGCTGTAATTATAGATTATGGTTCGATTTGCAAGAGGAAAATATTTGGATCTGATTGAATGCCTGAAGCATCCAATAAGTTACTAAAATATAAAAGTGACTTCAAAGATGACTCCTAAGATATAACCTAGGTCACAATAAGGACTAAACAGTGACAGCCAGTTTTAAAATTTTTTCTTGTTCTCACACCCTCAATATTTACCTGTCTGGTTAAAGATTAGGATTTTGAATTTGAGAATTAAATATTAAGTGAAGACATCAGTTCAGTTCAGTTCAGTCACTTAGTCGGTTTCGACTCTTTGCAACCCCATGAACTGAAGCATGCCAGTCCTCCCTGTCCATCACCAACTCCTGGAGTTTACCCAAACTCATATTCATTGAATTGGTGATGCCATCCAGCCATCTCATCTTCTGTCATCCCCTTCTCCTCCTGCCCTCAATCTTTCCTAGCATCAGGGTCTTTTCAAATGAGGGAGCTCTTCACATCAGGTGGCCAAAGTATTGGAGTTTCAGCTTCAGCATCAGTCCTTCCAATGAATACCCAGGACTGGTCTCCTTTAGGATGGATTGGTTGGATCTCCTTGCAGTCCAAGGGACTCTCAAGAGTCTTCTCCAACACCACAGTTCAAAAGCATCAATTCATTGGGGCTCAGCTTTCTTCACAGTCCAACTCTCACATCCATACATGACTACTGGAAAAAACGTAGCCTTGACTAGATGGACCTTTGTTGACAAAGTAATGTCTCTGCTTTTTAATATGCTGTCTAGGTTGTTCAAAACTTTCCTTCAAAGGATTAAGTGTCTTTTAATTTCATGACTGCAATCACCATCTGCAGTGATTTTGGCGCCCAGAAAAATAAAGTCAGCCACTGTTTCCACTGTTTCTCCATCTAGTTGCCATTAAGTGATGGGACCAGATGCCATGATCTTTGTTTTCTGAATGTTGAGCTTTAAGCCAACTTTTCCACTCTCTTCTATCACTTTCATCAAGAGGCTCTTTAGTTGTTCACTTTCTGCCATAAGGGTGGTGTCATCTGCATATCTGAGGTTACTGATATTTCTCTTGGTAATCTTGATTCCAGCTTATGCTTCCTCCAGCCCAGCATTTCTCATGATTTACTCTGCATATAAGGTAAATAAGCAGGATGACAATATACAGCCTTGACGGACTCCTTTTCCTATTTGGAACAAGTCTGTTGTTCATGTCCAGTTCTAACTGTTGCTTCCTGGCCTGCATACAGGTTTCTCAAGAGGCAGATCAGGTGGTCTGGTATTCCCATCTCTTTCAGAATTTTCCACAGTTTATTATGATCCACACAGTCAAAAGTTTTGGCATAGTCAATGAAGTAGAAATAGATGTTTTTTCCAGAACTGGCTGTTTTTTGATGATCCAGTAAATGTTGGCAATTTGATCTCTAGTTCCTCTGCTTTTTCTAAAACCAGCTTGAACATTTGGAAGTTCATGTTTCACATATTGCTGAAGCCTGGCTTGGAGAATTTTGAGCATTACTTTACTAGTGTGTGAGATGAGTGCAATTGTTCAGTAGTTTGAGAATTCTTTGGCATTGTCTTTCTTTGGGATTGGAATGAAAACTGACCTTTTCCAGTCTTGTGGCCACTGCTGAGTTTTCCAAATTTTCTGACATATTGAGTGCAGCACTTTCACAGCATCATCATTTAGGATTTGAAATGGCTCATCTGGAATTCCATCACCTACACTAGCTTTGTTCGTAGTAATGCTTCCTAAGGCCCACTTGACTTCACATTCCAGGATGTCTGGCTCTAGGTGAGTGATCACACCATCATGATTATCCGGGTCATGAAGATCTTTTTTGTATAGTAGTTATTCTGTGTATTCTTGCCACCTCTTCTTAATACCTTCTGCTTCTGTTAAGTCCATACCATTTCTGTCCTTTATTGAGCCCATCTTTGCATGAAATATTCCCTTGGTATCTCTAATTTTCTTGAAGAGATCTCTGCTGCTGCTGCTGCTGCTAAATCGCTTCAGTTGTGTCCAACTCTGTGTGACTCCATAGACAGCAGCCCACCAGGCTCCGCCGTCCCTGAGATTCTCCAGGCTAGAACACTGGAGTGGGTTGCCATTTTCTTCTCCAATGCATGAAAGTGAAAATTGAAAGTGAAGTCGTTCAGTCGTGTCCAACTCTTTGCGACCCCATGGACTGCAGCCTAACAGGTTCCTCGTCCATGGGATTTTCCAGGCAAGAGTACTGGAGTGGCATGCCATTGCCTTCTCCCGAAGAGATCTCTTGTCTTTCCCATTCTATTGTTTTCCTTCATTTCTTTGTGTTGATTGCTGAGGAAGCCTTTCTTATCTCTCCTTTCTATTCTTTGGAACTCTGCATTGAAATGGGTATATCTTTCCTTTTCTCCTTTGCCTTTTGCCTCTCTTCTTTTCAGCTATTTGTAAGGCCTCCTCAGACAGCCATTTTGCCTTTTTTGCATTTCTTTTTCTTGGGGATGGTCTTGATTCCGGTCTCCTGTATAATGTCATGAACCTCCATTCATAGTTTATCTGGTACTCTGTCTATTAGATCTAGTCCCTTAAATCTGTTTCTCACTTCCACTGTATAATCATAAGGTATTTGATTTTGGTCATACCTGAATGGTCTAGTGATTTCCCCACTTTCTTCAATTTAAGTCTGAGTTTGACAATAAGGAGTTCATGATCTGAGCCATAGTCAGCTCCTGGTCTTGTTTTTGCTGACTGTATAGAGCTTCTCCATCTTTGGCTGCAAAGAATATAATCAATCTGATTTCATTGTTGCCTATCTGGTGATGTCCATGTGTAGAGTCTTCTTTTGTGTTGTTGGAAGAGGGAAGTGCAGACATAGGCATGGACTATTGTTACATCTGGTATTTAAATTTCATATTCTAGTCAAAAGCTGTATAGAGATGGCTCTTGATTTACCAAATCTGTCATGTCATGATTTGTGCATGCTTGTCTAGCCTTTTCTCTCCCTGCACCTACTCCATCTCATCTTACTCTGCTGCTCTAGATCTTTGTCCCAACTCAAACTTCTCATCTCTCAGTCCCTTCACCATCATCTGTCTGGGAATCCTTACCTCTGGTCACAAGAATTTCTATCATTAGATTGCAACGAGGAAAAGTCGTAGCCAGGACTACTGCACAACTCTAGAAGTGAGCATTCCTATAGGATATAAGTGAATGGTTTTCCCTGGAATTTGCAAAACACCTGGCCCTGCTCTCACTTCAGGAATGTATGGAATGGGCCTATCTGTGATCACACTTGCTGCTGCAACTGGACAAAGCTTCCCTGACTTTCCTAGAAGGAACTCGAATTTCCTGTTGAATAGGTTCTACAGAGCTCATGCTACTATATGGTCCAGGGACATTATAGGGTGTGAAACAGAATTGTATGGGAATATATGCGTATGTATGTTTAGGGAGATGGAATCCAAGTTTCAAGTAAAAAACTTGATATGAAACTTTAGCAATATCCCTGTTTGGTAATGTGGTTGTTCCCTGTGTTAAATGCATCTGATTCTTCTTCTTGCTTGCTTCTTTTACTTTAATTGAATTTTTTTTTACTGCTTATATACATATAATATTTTACATAAATGCATAAATGTGACATTATCATATACATTTGAGTCTCTCTCTCTCATTTTTTCTTATAGCTTTTTATATTTTTTCTTTTTGGCTTGGCTTCCCTCTTCCCCTATTCTTCCCCATGATTTTACTTATCTCACTCCCTGCATCCTCTAAGAGCCCAAGCTATCAACCTTGTCTGTGTGTTCTCTTGTGTGATTACGTGATTATATGATTATAGAGAAATACATGATACAACATATGCTAACATGATATAAATAAATGATAACATAAATATATGATAACACATATGCTCATATAATCATTAATAAATATGGCACATACATAGTTTTTGGTCAATATTTCTCTTTATTTTAGAGTGATTATATTATATATTCTTTTCTGGATTTTACTTTGTAAATCACCAGACATTTCTCTTTAGTGGCTTCTTTGTGATGTGGATATACCAAAGCACTCCAGTCGTTCTGTGGCTGGGCGTTCACTGTGTTCCCTGCTTTTAGATAGTACAGTGTTGCAGCCAATAGTCCTGCTTGTATTTCCTCATATTTTCTGTGGTTAATGGTACTCAGATAATGGTACTTTCATTTACATAGGATAGATCCCTAGGAGTGGGATGGTGTTGTTGAAATACATGAGGATTCCTAATTTAAATATAGATATTTGCCAGGTTGTGTTCCCCAAAGGCTTTAATATTTTATGCATGTTCTCACCAGCCACACAGGAAGCACTTATCCCAGGAAGCAATATGCATTATCAGACTTTTTCATTTTTGCCTATCTAATGTCTCCTTGTTATTTTAATTTGAATTTTCTGGGCAATGAGTTTGTTTTAATATATTTCTTGGTATTGTTTTCTCTGAATTGCCTATGCTCTCTGTCTTACCCATATTTCTATTGGGTTGTTTTTCCATAGTAGAAATTTGGAAGACAGTAAGTACATTATAGATACAAATGCTCTATTTCCTTCATTGCACGTGTTTTTCCACATGGATTGTTTATTTAATAGATGTTTTGCTCTCTTTTTCCATACATTTGAAAACATGGAGTGAAATGGATGTTTTGTTTTTATTTTTTATAGTTTTCTAATGTCCAATATTGGTTAAAAGATTTTCTTCTACCTAGATTATAAAGCCTGTAAATAGCTATATTTTCTTGTAGAATTGTGTCTTACTTTTTGCTATTTAGGTTTTTAATAAAATTTGTATTTAAAAAACAAAAAAAGTCTCCTTTTTCATTGAGTTAAAATAGTATTTTTGGCTCATTAAATTTTCAAATATGTCGACATAAATTTAGATTCTTTATTCTGTGCCAATGATCTTTTGTCTATTTCCAGCTCAATACCATGTTGACTTAATCATTGTTGGCTTAATAGAATCTTCTGATATTAAGCAGGGCAAATCTCTCTGCCATTATTCTATTTAAAATTTTTGACTATTTTCTAGGATTTATTAATTCCCTGGACATTTTAACATTATTTATCTACTTCTAAAAACTTAAATTATATGTTCTTATATTTATGTATGTGTGTATATATATACACATAAATATATAAACATATCAAAAAATTTATGTGTGTATGTCACCTATGATATATATCACCTACAGCATGAATATGTGTGCATGTATTGTATATATTATCTACGATAACATGTTTTGTTAACTTTTGACAGTAGTTTTTATTACTTTTTTATTACTTTAAAATGATATCCTCTACTTCCCATTTTACATGAAATTTTTAATAAGAATGAGATCTTAATTTTAGAAAATTTATTGCAGTATCCTTGATATGACCATTTGCTTTTCCTTCCTTAACAATCAGTGCAATTAATTCCATTGATTAACTCAATTCTGTTGATCATTACCCAATAATGATCTCCCTTTGTATTCTTGAAATAAGCCCTCTTGAATAGAGTTTTGTTCTTGAATATTCATTTGCTACAAAACTAGATTCTCTTTGATAATATATTTTTGGAAATCATATGTTTATATACACAAGAAAGTTTTCTTTTTTGTGCCATCTTTACCAGGTCTTGAAGTTATACAGGATTCATAAAATGAATTGGAAGAAGTTTATATTTTTCTGTGGCCTAGATTAGTTGATTAACATTATTTTATTTTAAAAGCAATATGTAGTGAACTTTATTTTTGGTGTACAGTTCTGTAAATTTTAAAACATGTAATTCATGTAACTGCAATTACAGTCAGAATACAGAAGCTTCATCACTCCAAAAAATTCTCTTGCAAATCCTCCCCACAGCTGCTAGGCCCTGGCAAACACTAATTTGTTTCCATCATTATAAACAGAATCTTCTCAAGGATGTCATATAAGTGAAATCAGAATATATAACCTTTTGAAACTGGCTTTTTTGAGACTGGCTTCTTTTATTTAGCATAATGCCTTTGAAATTCATCCATGTTGCTGGTGAATCAGTAGTTTGTTTATTCATTCAGCTATTGAAGGACTTTGGGTGATTTCCAACTGTTGGTGATTATGAATAGAGCTGCTATATACATTCATGTATAAGTTTTTATGTACATTTATGTTTTAATATTTTAAGTAAATACCTATGTGTGGGATGGTGGGGTTGTAAGATGTGTATGTTTAGATGTATGGTTAAACAATGCAAAACCGTTTTCCAGAGGGGCTCTGTCATTTTGCATATCCATCAGCAATGTATTAAAGTTCCAGTTGCTCAGCATCCTTGCCAGGACTCTGTATTCTCAGTAACTTTATTATTATTATTACTTTTACCATTTAAAAAATCTTTATTGAATTTGTTACAATCACTCCCTGCATTGGAAGGTGAAAACTTAACCACTGGATGGTCAGGAAAATCCCAATCTCCTAATAGCTTATTAATAGGACATTTGCTCCCATGTTTTTTTTTTTTTTTCCCATAATGTTAGACCGCTGCTGTGATTTTAACTATGAGAGGAAGAAATGAGTAAATGAGCACTCCCACTTTGCTCAGAAGATGAAAAGTAGCTCCACCCCAAGTTCGTAAGTGTTGTCAGGACAAGATGTTGTACCTTGAACTCTGGGTAATATTTTAAAAGTGCTTTTGGCCATTCTAATAGATGTGCAGTGGCATCTCACTATAATTTAAATTTGCATTTCTCTATCACTTCATGGGAAATAGATGGGGAAACAGTGGAAACAGTGTCAGACTTTATTTTTGGGGGCTCCAAAATCACTGCAGATGGTGACTGCAGCCATGAAATTAAAAGACGCTTACTCCTTGGAAGACAAGTTATGACCAACCTAGATAGCATATTGAAAAGCAGAAACATTACTTTGCCAACAAAGGTCTAGTCAAGGCTATGTTTTTTCCTGTGGTCATGTATGGATGTGAGAGTTGGACTGTGAAGAAGGCTGAGCGCCGAAGAATTGATGCTTTTGAACTGTGGTGTTGGAGAAGACTCTTGAGAGTCCCTTGACTGCAAGGAGATCCAACCAGTCCATTCTGAAGGAGATCAGCCCTGGGATTTCTTTGGAGGGAATGATGCTGAAGCTGAAACTCCAGTACTTTGGCCACCTCATGCAAAGAGTTGATTCACTGGAAAAGACCCTTATGCTGGGAGGGATTGGAGGCAGGAGGAGAAGGGGACGACAAAGGATGAGATGGCTGGATGGCATCACTGACTTGATGGACATGAGTCTGAGTGAATTCCGGGAGTTGGTGATGGACAGGGAGGCCTGGCGTGCTGTGATTCATGGGGTCGCAGAGTCGGACACGACTGAGTGACCGAACTGAACTGAATGACTAATTACATTAAACATCTTTTTGTGAGCTTATTTGTCATCCATATATCCTCTTTGGTGAAGTGTCTGCTCAAGTCTTTTGCCCATTTTTAAATTGAGTTGTTTTCTGATTGTTGAGTTTTGGATGTTCTTTGTATGTTATTGTTAAAAGTTCTTTTTAGGTAAGTGATATGCAAATATTTTCTCCCAATTTGTGAATTGTCTTTTCAGTCTCCTAACAGCATCTTTCAAAAAGCAAAAGTTTTAATTTTGATGAAATTTGGTTTATCAACTTTTAATTTTGTGGACTGTACTTTTGGTGTCATAACAATGAGCTCTTTTCCTAACTCCAGATCATGAAGGTTTTCTATGCTTTCTTCTAAAAGCCTTATAGTTTTATGTCTTACATTAAGATTCACAGTCTAATGGATCTATGACTCAATCTGTGTATATTTTGTATGAAGTATAAATTTTGTATTAGGTTGAGGTTTACTTTATTGCATATAAATGTCCAATTTTTCCAGTCATTTGATCAAAAAATTATCTTTTCTTAATTCTGTTGGCTTCACACCTTGTTCAAAATCAATTGGCCCTATTTGTATGTCTGTGGTTACACTCTCTATTCTAGTCCGTTGATCCATGTGTCTATCTCTTTGTGAGTATACAGTGTTTTGGCTAATGTGTTTTATAGCCTGTCTTAAAATTGATAGTATGATTCTTTTAACTTTGTTCATTTGCAAAAATGTTTGGCTCTTCTAGCTCCATTGCCTTTCTATATAAAATTTAGAATCAGTTATCTATATCTACAAAAATGACTGAGATTTTTTTTGGAATTGTATTGAATCTATGGTGGATTATTATATTGAATCTTCCAATCCATGAATGTAGTATGTATTTCTATTTATTTAGATCTTTTTTCATTTTTTTTAAATTAAGATTTTTCAGCTTTATCATACAATTCCATGCATTTTTTTAGATTTAGATTTATGTATTTCATTTTTATAGCTATTTTAAGTGGTATTTAAAAATTTTTTCCAGTTGTCCATTGTTAGCTAATATATAGAACATCAATTTTTTTTTTTGTTTGCTAGATTTATTTTGTTTTATCTGGTGTATTTGTTGACCTTGTATCTTGCAATCTTGGTAAACTCAGTTGTTAGTTCTTATAGAGTTTTAGTTACAGATTCCTTGAGATTTTCCACACAGACAATTATGTGGAAACTATGATATCTGGGAATAAGGATATTTTTATTTATTCCTTTTCAATGTGTGTGTCTTTTATTCTTTTTAGTGTCTTACTGCATCGATTAGGTCTCTAATACAGTGTTAAACAGGAGTGATGAGAATGGATGTCTGCCTTGTTCTCAATCTATGGGAAATTATTCAGCCTCTCATAATTAAGCATGATGTTAGCTATGAATTTTTTTTTTTTTTTTGGTAAATGCCCATTGTCCAGTTTGAGGAATTTTCTTTCTATTCCTAGTACTGAGAGTTGTTTTTTTTTTAATTATGTATATGAATGGATGTTAGTTTTTGTCAAATGGTTTTTTTCTGTATCAACTGATATGATCATATTTTTAAAAATCAGGCCATAAATATGGTCGTTTACATTGGCCGATTTTCAAATATTGAACTAATATTTCTGGGGTCAGTAGCATTTCTGGGATAAATCTCTGGTCATGTGACATTTTTAATGTATATTGACACATTGAATCTGCTCACACTTTGCTGAGCATTTTTGTATCTAAATTTAGGAGAGATGTTTATCTGTTTATCTATAATTTCTTTTTTGTACTTTTTTGGCTAATTTGGGGATCAGCACAATGCTCATTTCATAGATGGGAAGTGTTTCTCAAAAGCTTATTCAGAATTGGGTTATTTTCCTCTTTAAATGTTTCATAAGGTTCACCAGTGAAATCAACAGTTACTGGAGACTTTTTTTCCTTTTCCAGAAGACTTTAAACTAATTCAGTTTCCTTAATAGATCTGTTAGGGGTTGAATTGTATCCTTTCCAAAATTCATACTTTGAGGTCCTATCCCTTAGTATCTCAGAATTGTTTAGAAGCAGGGTGAGGTCACAGGGGAGTAGAGTGGGCCCCTAATCTAATATGACTGATGTCCTTATAACAAAAGGGAAAATTGAACACACATATTCATACATGGAGAACATAGCATGAAGATGAAAGCAGAGATAAGGTGATGACAAAATCAAGGAATACAAGATTGCCAGCAAATCACCAGAAGCTAAGGGAAAGCATATAACAGATTCTCTTTCAGAGCCCTCAGAAAGAACCAACCCTGCTGACACTTGCACTTGTAGCCTCCAGAACTGTGAGACAGTAAGTCTCTACTCTTTAAGCCACTCAATTTATGGCTTATGACAGCCCTAGTCAACTAATAAGAACTATTCTGATTATTTTTTTCTTGTTCAGATTTTGGTAATTTGTGGATTTTGAAAAAGTGGTCTGGTGTTGTCAAATGTATGTGTCTAGCATTATGAAGGCAATGGCACCCCACTCCAGTACTCTTGCCTGAAAAATCCCGTGGATGGAGGAGCCTGGTAGGCTGCAGTCCATGAGGTCGCGAAGAGTCGGACATGACTGAGCAATTTCACTTTCACGTTTCACTTTCATGAATTGGAGAAGGAAATGGCAACCCACTCCAGTGTTCTTGCCTGGAGGATCCCAGGGACGGGTGAGCCTGGTGGGAGGCCGTCTTTGGAGTTGCACAGAGTCGGACACTACTGAAGTGACTTAGCAGCAGCAGCAGCAGCATTATTTGTAGTATTCTCTTATATCCTGTTAATGTCTGCAGGATCTGTAGTGATATTCTCTCTTACCTTTCTGATACTGGTGATTTGTGTCTTTGAAAAAATTGTTTTTGTCAATCTTACTCTGGAGATTTATCCCTTTTAATAATGTTTTTAAGCAATTAATTTGGTTTCATTAAGTTTCTCTATTGTTTGCTCCAATTTTATTGATTTTTCTCTTACTTTTATTATAATTTCATTCAATTCTCTACTTGTGTAGGATTTCTTTTGCTTTCTCTTTTTTCCTAGTTTCTTAAGGTGAACATTTATATTATTGATTAGAAATTGTTTTTACCATTATAAAAATTTATTGCTATAAGTTTCTTAAAAAGCACTGTTTCATTTATTTGGGATGTGTGATGTTTTCATTTTCATTTCATTCAAAATGTTTTCTAATTTACATTGAGACTTCTTCATAGTCTTTTATAAGTATGCTGTTTATTTCCCAGGTGTTTGGAGATTTTTAAAAAACGTTTCTATAGATTTCTAATTCAATTCATTATTTTTGGAGAGATATTTCATGTGATTTCCATTCTTTTAAATTTATTACAGTTTGTTATGGTTATCAAAGTGAAAGTGAAGTCGCTCAGTCGTGTCCGACTCTCTGCGACCCTGTAGACTGTAGCCTACCAGGCTTCTCTGTCTATGGGATTCTCTAGGCAAGAATACTGGAGTGGGTTACCATTTCCTTCTCCAGGGGATCTTCTCAACCCAGGGATCGAACCCAGGCCTCCCGCATCGGAGGCGAACGCTTTAACCTCTGAACCACCAGGGAAGCCCTATGGTTATCAAGGGGGAAAGGTAGGAAGAGAAATAAATTGAGAAATTGGGATTGACATATACACACTACTATGTACAAAGTCCAAGAGTTTCTTGGACTGTAAGGAGATCTAACCAGTCCATCCTAAAGGAAATCAGTCCTGAATATTCATTGGAAGGACTAATGCTGAAGCTGAAACTCCAATACTTTGGCCACCTGATGCGAAGAACTGACTCATTGGAAATGACCCTGATGCTGGGAAAGAATGAAGGCAAGAGAAGGGGTAGACAGAGGACGAGACAGTTGAATGGCATCACTGATTCTATAGACTTGAGTTTGAGTAAATTCTGGTAGTTGGTGATGGACAGGGAAGCCTGGTGTGCTGCAGTCCATGGGTTGCAAAGAGTCGGACATGACTAAGGGACTGGACTGAACTAAACTGAACTGATGTATAAAATAGATAACTAGTAAGAACCTACTGTGTAGCACAGGGAATTCTACTCATTACTTTGTAATGAACTATATTGGGATAGAATCTAAAAAGGAGTGGAGATATATATATATATATATATATATATATAAAACTTATTCACTTTACTGTGCAGCAGGAACTAACACAGCATTGTAAATCAACTATATTCCAATAAATTAATTAAAAATTTTAAAATGTTATTAAAGTTTGCTGCTAGGGTTTAAGAATTTTTTTTTTAAGTTAAGTAAAACTGAGATGTAAGCCTGTGTGTTCTGGTTAGTTTTTTCAATGGTGAGTTATTAATCACCTTTTAAATTTCATATATGGTAATCTATTTTATTAAAATTTTCATATTATCTTTTTTTTGCTAGTTTTTTCATTTTCTCTAGATTTTTAAATTTGTTACCAAATAGTTATCTACAATATTGTCTTATAAATCTTTTAATCTATTCTGTATCTGTGATTGTTTCCTTTTCCATTCCTAATCTTGTTTTTGTCTTCTCTCTTATTCTCCCTTATTTAGACTCATGAAGGACTTCTTTATTTGATAAATTCTTTCTAAGAATCAGTAAAGAATCTGCCTGCAATGTGGGAGATCCGGGTTCAGTCCCTGGGTAGGACAGATCCCCTTGAGAAAGGATTGGCTACCCACTCCAGTATTTTTGCCTGGAGAATTCCATGAACAGAGGTGCTGGGATCCATGGGGTAGCAAAGAGTTGGACATGATAGAGCAACTTTTACTTTTCTAAGAATCAGTTTTTGAATTTATAATATTAATAATTGCAATACTTTTTTCCCCCTTAATTAGACTTGTATAACTTCCTTTTTTTAAACTTTGTTTTTAGTGTTTCAAGATGAATATTAGTTCAGTTCAGTTCAGTTCAGTCACTCAGTCATGTCCGACTCTTTGCGACCCCATGAATTGCAGCNTCACCAGGCTTCTCCATCCATGGGATTTTCCAGGCAAGAGTACTGGAGTGGATTGCCATTGCCTTCTCCAAATCAAGGTATAGTGACAGGTATAGTGACATGTGTTTTAATTTGCACCTTTCTACTGATATATGATGTTGAGCTCTTTTTCGTATGCTTACTTGCCCTCTCTATATTTTCTTTGTTGAAGTATCCAGGGTTTTTTCCCATTTTAAAATTGAATTGCTTCTTAATGTGCTAGAGTATAAACTCTAAGTTGATTTTTTTTCCTCTCAATACTTTGTATTTTTTTCACTGCTTTGCTGAAGAGACTTCTACTCCAACCATTATTCTTTTTTAGATAACCAGGTGTGATTTGTTGTGTTTTTTTCTCTTTTTCTTTCTCTCAAAGATTTAGGACTGTTTCATTTTAGCAACCTGGAGTTAAATTTAGGTGGGGTTTTAGATTATCCTGATTCTTCAATACTGTGATTCTTCAATATGGAGATACATATTGACTTTTCATTTCTGAAAACATTATTGACCACTCTCTCTTTGACACTTGGTTCTTATTCATTTTATTTTCTTCTTTTAGACATCTTACTAGCTAAATAGTAATCTAAATCTAAATATTAGATTATTCATGTATAGAAGTGTGCCCTAGACTATGAAAATGCCATTATGAGGAAGTCTGAGACTTGTTTTTGTCTAGTGCTTAAACAGTATCAATTATACTGGCCCTGCTTTTGCATTTCTTATCCTGTAGATTCCTGCATTCTGTAGTTAATATAATTTCACCCTATATACATTCATAGGGAAACTGGGGTTTTGACTGATTACCAGTGATACTCCTCAATAGTGGTTCAAACCGCTGGATTAAACCGTTTCCTTACTGTTTTAACAGGTCAGTGAGTAGAGTTTTCTTACTCAGTAAGAGCAGAGAACAAGCTCAGACTCTTTTAAAAGCACAGATCTAGGTTCTAGCCCATTGTTTGAGATGAAGCATTAATCTAAAAATAGGCATTAGACCTCTAGCCCATAGTCTGTATGGTTTCTATCACAGAATTCTAGTGAATCGTTATAGAATGGGCTTTTGCATATAATTATATTTAATTTCTCTGTTTATTTTTGGGCTTTGGGGAATATTTGATTCTGTCAAATTCACCTCTGTGGACAAAAAAAAAATGTTGTTCTTATAATATTTTCACTTATTTACTTCTCTGAATTATCATGTATGAAATAACCATGAATTTGATATTATGGTCTTAATGTCTAAATTTAGATCTCCTAGAGAAAAATTAGAATTTTATGAACAATTTAAAGTCTATGGCAAGAAGCATCTTTCCCAGGAAAGTTGGTCCTATTTATGTAACTTTTACAAGAGCATCAATAAAACTGACTCATTGAGGCAAAACTCATACATCAAATCCCCCTGAGCCAGTGACAAAGTAAGACAGGTATGTAGAAACCACTGAATTATAAATGCTATGGTTCAATTCCTAAGCTATTGAGCAAGGAAAGAAAGCCAATGTAATGGCCAGTGATGGCTGGACTGCATTATCTACTGATGACAGGAATGACATTTTCTCATAGGAAAAAAGACTTTGATAACTCTCTACTTTATTTCAGCACTTGCAGTATCATCTCACAAGTATAGTGATAAAGCACCATCTTTCTGATTTTGGGTGGTAGTAAGAAGATATTTTAACCTTAATTTATTTAATGAATCATTACTATCAGAAACATCAAAAGTTTTCCCTTTCCTAATAAATACTCTCTTCAACGATCCATAAAAGTCAGCATGCCAAGCCATTAACGCTCCCTCAGTTTCTAATCAAATATCACAAAACATGGTGTCTTAATTCACTCAGACATATATATCTCCAGTAATTCCCTTTAATGGTAATAAAAGTTTAATACATGAATCATAAAGATAATGCAAGAGACATGAATTGAAGCACTTTTCAAATGCAATCTGAGACTTGTTTTGGAACATAAGTTTAGATTTATATTCAGATACTTGCTCAAGTAGAAAATATGACTTTTTAAAGATATACTTTTCTTGCCAGCTCTCTCTCTGTCTTAGGATCAAACAGGTTGCCTTTTACATTGTCAAAAGGTTAGTTGGCTATTTGTGATGAAATCTGACACAGAAACTCTTTCCATCTCTTCTCAAAGATGTTATAGAAACTTACCAAATGTCAATACTGCTGACAACTGTGTCCCAGCAGACAATCAAGTAAATTTCTCTTCTCACTGAATTTTAAAATGTGATTTAAAACTTGAGACACTGTGACAAAATAGAAACTTTAAAAAATATCAGTAATATTAAATGTATACAATTTATATTCTAGTGAATAGTGAAAACTAACCTTTTGGTTTTATGACAATTTTAAGTTCTGTAGAGAATTAACAGATATGACAAATTTAAGATTTCTATAAATTTTTACACAGGTTCCCCACAACTACACTGATTATCCCAAACACATTTTCCTGAACCTTCTTTCTATAAAGAGAAATCTAAATTAAATACATTTCTTCAGTTGGGAAAAAAAAAAAATCTTGGATAACCAGAAGGTTGAAATGGTTTTGGAGACATAAATATAACAAAGATAAATTTATGATAATCTTGAATAGAAATTTGTAAATTTAAGTCACTGAGAAAAGACAAGTCAAAAAATTATTGTATCTTGAAAATACTTAAAAATGACCATTATAAGGAAATTGCAGTAAAAGTCTTCTAATATATCATTTCCAAAACAGAGATATATTTTGTCAAATAATGCACTCTCTTGACAAATAGACTCAGGAAATATTTACAGGAACCTAAAACTATCACCAAGAGAGAATGAAAGTTTCATGTAGATGGAGAAAGTGACAGATTTTTTAAGAAAAGCCTGTTCATCAAATGTCCTTTTTACAAACTGTAGAAGATTTGACAGGAAGATGACAAGAAAGCAATGGTTTCATAATCCATAGCATAAAAGGAAAACAGAGGTGAAAACTGGATAAAGATCTGTTGATGACCAACACTCACCTTTAGCTAAAAATCTTTAATTAGCAGACTTTATGGGTAAGTGTGTAAATTTGAGACACTTAACCCACAAATTAATCATACTTTTTTTCTTTTATTCAGGACTCTAGTTCAGTTCAGTTCAGTCATTCAGTTGTGTCCAACTCTTTGACTGCAGCACACCAGGCCTCCCTGTCCATCACCAACTCCTGGAGTTTACCCAAACTCATGTCCATTGAGTCGGTGGTGCCATACAACCTTCTCGTCCTCTGTTGTCCCCATCTTCCACCTTTAATCTTTCCTAGCATCAGCGTCTTTTCAAATGAGTCAGCTCTTCGCATCAGGTGGCCAAAGTATTGGAGTTTCAGCTTCAACATCAGTCCTTCCAATGAACACTCAGGACTGATCTCCTTTCAAATGGACTGGTTGGATCTCCTTGCAGTCCAAGGGACTCTCAAGAGTCTTCTCCAACACCACAGTTCAAAAGCATCAATTCTCAGCTTTCTTTATAGTCCAACTTACATCCATACTCTCTCATCAGGACCCTAATTATGTATTAAAAAGCAGAATTCACCATGAATACTTGAATGGTTATCCCACTTCTATACAGGAACATACTCATACCCTCCTTCTTGCCCTTTCCATACCTATTAGGAGGTTTGGGTGTTGAATTTTTACCGATGGCCACAGAAAATTTTCAGCCTGATTTCTGAGCAGGATACAAGGACATTATCTAGGGACTCAATGCTATATTCCACTCTGGTCCTCTTGCCTGGAAAATCCCATGGACAGAGGAGCCTGGTAGGCTGCGGTCCATGGGTGGCTACAAGTAGGACACGACTGAGTGACTTCACTTTCACTTTCTTGCATTGGAGAAGGAAATGGCAACCCACTCCAGTGTTCTTGCCTGGAGAATCCCAGGGACGGGGGAGCCTGGTGGGCTGCCATCTATGGGGTCACACAGAGTTGAACACAACTGAAGCGACTTAGCAGCAGCAGCAGCAGCAATGCTATAATCAAGTTGAGAATAGAAGTCAGAATATATGCTGATAACTGGTAATATTAGGACTAGAACATAAAATAAATGTTATCACAAAATTTTATTTTTCCTTGGATTTCATTCACTTTCACTGAACTACTTATGATAAGAATTCAATTAAATATACTGTATGAAATATATGAGCTAGATGTGAGCTAAAAAAAAAAAGCATTTGCTGAAAGGTTTGCAATAATTAGTCAATAAAAATAACTATGAAAACAATCATGGCAATGATAACATTCATAGCTGTAACCAAAAAACAAAATATTTTAATGTTATAATATGTGTTTTATCACTCATAATATCACTTTTTATCCAAAGTTTTCTTATTATTTATGATTTAAAACTAAGGTCAGGCATCATAACAATTTTAATTTGAAAGATAAAAGGAAGGGAGAGAGAAAACTTCAGAGATTACCTTGTTCACTAAAGACAGTCTGTCATTTTGCTTCCTTTTTAGGGAAACACCCCTGGATCTCTGCAGAAATCAAAAAGCAGACTAAAAATAGGACATCCTAAAAATGTATGCCAGATGTATCTTATCTAGGGCTTTTCTCACCCCAAGGTATTTGCCAACTCCCACTTGACACATCCCAAATATTTTTAGAACTTCAAAGTCTCTTACTTATTGCCTGCACAGCTGGTAGCTAAAAATACACGGTATAATGCTACTTTATTATAAGTCAAAGATTGTTTTTCCAAGTATCATTTATTTGTAATATGCTTTCATGATTAGAGCTCAGGTGGAAGCAGGATGCCTCAGATTGGAAAGATTAGTTCAAGAATCTCAAATTCTCTCTATATATAGGCGTAAAGTCAATGGTATGTGAGTGTGGGATAGATGATTATATAAATCTAAAGGAAGGTATCAAAATTTAAGAGCAGTCCATAAGATTAAGGAGGCAGATGGGACTTACAGCTAAATTTCCACAAGAATTCTAATGACTGGGCAATCTATCACAGCTAGAGTGAACCTACCAGCTTGGAAATATAAAAATGGTCAGTGATCACACTAATGAGGTTTTGGAGGTAACATTAAGGGTATAGNATAGAAGTCAGAATATATGCTGATAACTGGTAATATTAGGACTAGAACATAAAATAAATGTTATCACAAAATTTTATTTTTCCTTGGATTTCATTCACTTTCACTGAACTACTTATGATAAGAATTCAATTAAATATACTGTATGAAATATATGAGCTAGATGTGAGCTAAAAAAAAAAAGCATTTGCTGAAAGGTTTGCAATAATTAGTCAATAAAAATAACTATGAAAACAATCATGGCAATGATAACATTCATAGCTGTAACCAAAAAACAAAATATTTTAATGTTATAATATGTGTTTTATCACTCATAATATCACTTTTTATCCAAAGTTTTCTTATTATTTATGATTTAAAACTAAGGTCAGGCATCATAACAATTTTAATTTGAAAGATAAAAGGAAGGGAGAGAGAAAACTTCAGAGATTACCTTGTTCACTAAAGACAGTCTGTCATTTTGCTTCCTTTTTAGGGAAACACCCCTGGATCTCTGCAGAAATCAAAAAGCAGACTAAAAATAGGACATCCTAAAAATGTATGCCAGATGTATCTTATCTAGGGCTTTTCTCACCCCAAGGTATTTGCCAACTCCCACTTGACACATCCCAAATATTTTTAGAACTTCAAAGTCTCTTACTTATTGCCTGCACAGCTGGTAGCTAAAAATACACGGTATAATGCTACTTTATTATAAGTCAAAGATTGTTTTTCCAAGTATCATTTATTTGTAATATGCTTTCATGATTAGAGCTCAGGTGGAAGCAGGATGCCTCAGATTGGAAAGATTAGTTCAAGAATCTCAAATTCTCTCTATATATAGGCGTAAAGTCAATGGTATGTGAGTGTGGGATAGATGATTATATAAATCTAAAGGAAGGTATCAAAATTTAAGAGCAGTCCATAAGATTAAGGAGGCAGATGGGACTTACAGCTAAATTTCCACAAGAATTCTAATGACTGGGCAATCTATCACAGCTAGAGTGAACCTACCAGCTTGGAAATATAAAAATGGTCAGTGATCACACTAATGAGGTTTTGGAGGTAACATTAAGGGTATAGTCATGGATAAACTGGGGTTCAGGAAGACAAAATATAGGCTCATGGAAGGCAGATTTACAAAATAATTCAGTCGTGAGAAGAATTAAGCATATAGAAGAAAAATTTAAATGCATGTTAATTCAAGGACAAGTTTCAGACAAGGTACACTGTCTATCACTGTAAATGAAGAGGTAATGAAGATACGGTTATTGACAAAGGGGCAAAAGTTGCCAGGACATATGCATATTTGAAAGTAAAGTGGTGATCATTTGGGAAAAGGCAAGAAAGCAATCACTGGAAACTGTGTTGGTTACATCAGAGAGATATCCAGGAGAAGAGACAGGAAACTGGAGAGAAGGAGTCAGAGAATTCTGCCATCAACAAATTTGTGTCCTAAGACAAGACCTGTTTAAAGGAAAGGGATAAGGCCAATTTTCTGCTGCCTATAAGATGGAAAATAAAACCATGAATTCACTAATCTCTCTCTGAATGTTTAAATTATGACTCCAAGTGGGCATGATGTCTTTGGCCTTCCACAAAGTGATGCTCTTCCTCACATCTTGAAAGCAACGAAATAAAAAACCCTTAGTTTAAATCACAGTATTGTTTTCTAGTATAGACACTAACCATTTGTTTCTTTACCAAGATGACTCTGCTTTTCTCAGAAAATCACCTGATTTTCTGAAGCTTTTTAAAAAATCTTTGCTTCTATTATTTCTATTTCTAATATATCCAGTTTAATCAAACTTGCTAACTGCCTTTGAGGCTACAGAATGAATATTCACTCAGTCACGGTTGCTCCAAATGATACTCTTCAATTGGGCAGTTTTGAGAGTTGCCTCTGCCTTGCCACATCTGAATTATAAGTTCTAAAAATCCTAAAATAAAAAAAAAATCTGCCAATTTTTGCACTGTTTTTATGATCATGGCACTCTTGGGAACATAGGAACATTTCCAACAAGATCTTGAAGGACCTAGTTCCTCTTCCCTAAATCCCCAGAATATATGAGCTACCACTCACAGTTTAATTCTTTGAGAAGACCTATACTTGTGTAACAAACTGCAGAGCAGCTGGTTTTTCCCTGGAAAACATCTAGCTCCGAACTGTAATTTACCAGAACCTAAGACATCAGAATAAAGCAGCATGCTAAAAAAATTAGGTCAGAGACACAAAACATTCAGCAAATATACAAATTCTATACGAATGCAAGTTGGTGTTATTTTAGTTTAGTGTTACAGGTAATTCTGTAGTAGGAATTAAGAAAAATGCCCAGTAGCTGATGTTATATATGTTTCAATGTGGATAAGGGGAAAGATGGATTAGGAAACATTACATAACAACAGTGGAGAGTGGTATTACTCCACTCTCTTGTACCTCCATTTGGGGCTTTGTAGAGAAATTATATGATGTGGACAATTCCCTTGATGTTAAATAAAAGAGAGCAGAATTAAATACGTCTGTCACAGCTTCCCCAGACCCTCCTCATTGAAACCACAGATGGTCGCCACTTTTTCCTCAAGCCATGTTTGCATTAGGTTTAGCGGGTCTGCAGCTTGCTGTCTGGAATGAAGTAATGACCTCTAAATTGTCACATATTGACATAGTCTCAGCATTTCCTATTTGCTGCCTGCTGTGGTAACCTGGTCTAACGGATGAGGTTTCTGTTTTAAGATTTTGAACTAGAAAACCCATTTCTTTCTGGGACCCAACCCCAGTCTACAGGTGAGTCCCTTAGCATCCAGCCCATATTTTCCATCTGTTGCCTCCAATTTGGCTGTGCCTCACAGAAAACATGCCACAGTTGTAAAATTGACCTAGAGTCATAATCTTTCCCCTCACTCTGATTTCAGTCTTTTTCACTTCCAGGGCTCTCTTCTGTTATGCTTTGCCTTGTCTGCTGGACCAGAACTCTTGCCATTGACAACGGACTCCTCTTAACAAACGAACCCCATCCTTTCTATTCTGTGCATTTGATGGCCCAGCTCCACCTGCAGGGGCCAGCCGCCATAGCCAGACTGGTTTCCTCAGCATCTTGGAGAAGGACATCCAGAGATGACTTTTTTCTCTTTTCTATTATCCCTGTTGTTTTCAATTCCTTGTATTCTTCATATAGAAGCCATCACCTATTGTAATAAAATAGAGGCAATCCAATATTCAAATGTGTTATTTTCAGAATGGTCACTTTCCCCTCATAAATGACACTTTAGGTATTACATGATATCTTCAATTTATCATGTACTAACCAAAACATTAAACTAGATTGTAGGCATAGATCCCTGACTCCATCACTAGAGTCTAAATAAACCATTCACTTTTCTTTTTATTCATGACCTTGTGGAGGCTATGCTGTCCTCAGATGCTCCTGTTACCCCCACAGCAGTACAAAAGACTAAACCTCTTTGGACATAGATACCATAAGAAACTTAGAGCCATTGAGAACATGGCTTGTATATACCTCCAGGCAAATGGTTTGTGTCCAGTGGAACAGCAGGATGTGGCAGTTTATTAGTCTGTGGCAATGGCACCCCACTCCAGTACTCTTGCCTGGAAAATCCCATGGACGGAGGAGCCTGGTGGGCTGCAGTCCACGGGGTCGCTAAGAGTCGGACACAACTGAGCGACTTCATTTTCAATTTTCACTTTNCCCTGGGACGCACACGTTCCCGGTCGGCCCTCTTCCCTGGGACGCACCCGCTCGCTGGGAGGTCCCCCTGCCCTGTGAGGTCCCCCCTGCCCCATTCTCCCTAACCCTAACCCTAAGCCTAAACCTAAACCTAATATTACCGCCTGCCTTGGCACATGGCAACCCCCAGACGCCGGCCAACCTCTCGGTCTCGGCCCCAGAGACTGGAGCCAGACACTCTCCCCTGTGCACCCTCTGCCCAGTGGCTGCGCTCCCCTCTGAGCACCCTCTTCCCTCTGAGCGCCCTTTCCCCTTGGAGCCCACGCTCCCCTGGGAGCCTCCCCTCCCACCAGGCACTTTGGGACACGGCACACGGGCACAGAGAATACAGACGGTGACATGGAATGCGTGTGGACTGTGTTTAATCAAGGGTGGGATGGCGCCCTCTGGAGGCTGGCTGAGCTCCCCATTGATATGCCCTCTCCTCCATGGCTCCCCTGAATGGGCAGGCCCCTTCCCGCTCAGACACCCTCTCCGAGGTGCGCCCCAGTTGGCAGGCACTCTCTCCCAGGTCAGACACCCTCCCTGAGCTGGCTCCTCTCCCCGGTGAGGCACTCTCTCCTCGGTGCCTCCACTCCCATGCCAGACTACCTCTCCTCAGTGGCTCCACTCCCCAGTCAGGCCCCCATTCAGGGTGAGGTCCCCTTCCCGGTGAGGCCCCCTTACCTTGGGAGTCACCCGTTCCCTAGGAAGCCCTCTCCCCTGGGACGCACCCGTTCCGTGGGTGGCCCTCTTCCCTGGTATGCACCTGTTCCCTGGGAGGCCCTCTTCCNGCCTGGTGGGCTGCCGTCTATGGGGTCGCACAGAGTCGGACACGACTGAAGCGACTTAGCAGCAGCACAGTGGCCATAACAAAATGACAGAGACAAGGTGATTTAAACAATAGAAATTCGTGCTCGTATTGTTCTGGAGGCTAGAAGTTCCAGCACTTTTGGTCCTACCTGAGATCTTTTTCTTTGCCTTTCAGATGGTAATCTCACTATGTCCTCAAATGGCTTTTCTTCTGGAAACATACATTCCTGATGTCCCTCCATGTACACAAATTTCCTCTTCTTATAAGGACAAGTCAGGATAGATGAGAGCCCAACTTTAACTTAGTCACCTCTTCAAAAACTTTATCTTCAAATAGGGTCACATTCTCAGATGCTGGAAGTTAGAATTTCAACACATGGATTTAGGAAGGACTTGACTCAGTCCATAACAGGTAGGAAGCACCAATTTCCTTTGTGGTGGCATAGGCCCTAGAATGGTACATGTGCTTACCTACATAATGATTGACGAAAACTTCACTCATGTGAGACTTTGGGACAGTAAATAAAGAATAATTCATTGGCAGATCATTAGGAAAGAATACTAAGTAGTGCCTATATTGCTATACACAAGTTTTGGAAAAGGAAGTCGTTTAACCAAACTTACACCCACAACATAATCCTAGGTCAAAAATTTTTATTACAATTTACTTGAAAGATTTCAATGACTTCTAAATGTTTTGTTTTTTTTTTTTTACCATTATAGGCACCATTAACTGAGATTAAAATTAAAATGAATAAATGTACTTATAAAACCTAAAGTACGCAGGTCAAGAAGCAATAGTTAAACTGGACATAGAACAATGGACTAGATCCAAACTGGGAAAGGAGTATGTCAAGACTGTATATTGTCACCCTGCTTATTTTACTTACATGCAGGCTACAGCTTGCAAAATGCCAGCCTGGATAAAGTACAAACTGGAATCAAGATTACCAAGAAAAATATCAGTAACTTCAGATATGCAGGTGACAACACTCTTATAGCAGAAAGCGAAGAGGAACTAAAGAGCTTTTTGATTAAAGAGAAAGAGGAGACTGAAAAAGCTGGCTTAAAACTCAACTTTAAAAAATGAAGATCATGCATCTGGTTCCATCACCTCAAGGCAAATAGATGGGGAAACAGTGGCATACTTTATTTTCTTGGGCTCTAAAATCACTGCAGATGGTGACTGCAGCCGTGAAGCTAAAAGATGCTTGCTCATTGGAACAAAAGCTATGACCAACCTAGACAGCATATTAAAAAGCAGAGACATTACTTTGTCAACAAAGGTCCATCTAGTCAAAGCTATGGTTTTTCCAGTAGTCATGTATAGATGTGAGAGTTGGACCATAAAGAAGCCTGAGCGTCGAAGAATTGATGCGCTTTTGAACCGTGGTGTTGGAGAAGACTCTTGAGAATCCCTTGGGCTGCAAGGAGATCAAACCAGTCCATCCTAAAGGAAATCAATCCTGAATATTCTTTGGAAGGACTGATGCTAAAGCTGAAGTTCCAATACTTTAGCCACCTGATGTGAAAAAATGATTCATTAGAAAAGACTCTGATGCTGGGAAAGACTGAAGGCAGGAGGAGAAGGGTATGGCAGAGGATCAGAACGTTGTAAGGCATCACTGCCTCAATGGGTATGTGTTTGAGCAAGCTCCAGGAGATGATGAATGACTAGGAAGCCTGGCTTACTACAGTCCATGGGGTCAGAAACAGCTGGACATGACTGAGTGACTGAACAACAAGAGCCATTTTAGATGCTGTGGGCAGAGGAGTAAACAAACCAATGTCATTCTTGTCCTCACTGGGACTGCTGTATCACAGAGGAGATCATGAACAAAATGGAAGGTATGTAATACATAGTAAGGAGAAATGTTACTTCTACAAATAAAAATAAAGCTCAGTATGGAATCAGAGTTACAGTAGTGTTATTTCACTTTTGAATAAAATGAGAGGACCATGTGGATGCCTTGTGGAAGAGCTTTTCAGATGGAGGATTCAGAGGGTACAAATGTTCAGTTGTTTGCAGAAAACTCAGGAAATCAGGCTGGCTGCAGGTGAGTCAGAGGTAGAGAGGTAAGACAAGATGTGGAAGAGTGTCTTATTTTGATATAACTTACAAGGGAAAAATATTTGCCAAACATGCAGTGAATAAATGTTTATGTCTATGTACATTAAGAGTACCTATAATTGATGAGAAAGTTACAAATGAAGACATAAGAACATGAAAATCAGATATGGAAATCTAATAAGGTCAAAGAAAGCATGAAAGCATGTTCAAGATATTGTGTAGAGAGATAATTTCAAGTTCAAACAATAAATGAATCTTTCACTGTTAAGATTTTTTTTTTTTAATGAGGATGAGAAAAAAGGTTAGAAATGACAGTCTAGAATGCCAAGAGTACACATAATGGACAATCACAGAAACAACTGTTTAGGATGTAATTTGTATTGTTGGAGACAATCCAGCAATAACCTTTAAATGCACACACATCTTCTGGCTCAGTAATTCAGCTCTTAGAAATCTACCCTAAAGTGAAAAGTGTACCATCTGGTAAGGTATGTTGAAACATTATTTGTAGTAGCCATGAAAAAACACAACTAGAAACAATATAAATATGTGTAGCTAGGAGAATGGTTGCATGAATCAAAATATGTTATACTCAGGAAATATTATATAACTATTTTAAATGATTTTTAAACTATTTCTATTAACCTGGAGAAATAGCTAAACATAGAAAGCAAACTTAACTGCTATAGCTCTATTTTTGTAAAATAAACTTAAAATATCTCCATTTTACTTCTGTACATTTATATGAGGACAGAGTATGTTGTGAAAAGATATATATGAATCTAATAATATTCATTGCTTCAGAAGGAAAATGAGGAAGATGTTAGAATTAATTACTATTATTGTTACTATTATTTTTTTAGGTGAGAGAAAGGCATGTATTCAAGTGACATTTTCACTAGATCATACTCTTTCAAGATATTTGAGTATGTCAAGGCTGTCATACATATTTGTCATACATACATATGCCAAGCTTTCAGCCATATTTTTGTCTCGGCAGCACCACCTAACTAGGTTGAACATTTCAATGAATTGACCATGTGGAACAGGTTGAATCAGTTACTTTGCCTTTGATAAGTACAACTTTAGTCTTATAAATTTTAAAAAGAGGTAGGTAGGCATTACAGACTTTTTTTTTTATTCCAACAGCAAAGATAGGAGACAATTGCTCAGAAGTGACTAGTGTGAGCTTCATTTTTAAAATAAAACTCAGCAACAAGCAGATTGTAACATGGATAGGAACTTGATGGTATCTTTATTCACTGATGGGAAATTATTATGAGGCAGTACTATGGCGTAGACTTACAAAATAGCATTATAGAATTCTATATGGCCTCTTATGTACAAATAAACTCAGTAATGAACACTCTGAGACATCTGTATTATCAAAGCCAACTCCTGTCATCCATGATACCAAAACAGAAAGCCTGCATCTATCCGATCTTTGTTTTCAGATATCAGTAATGAGATCCTAATTTCCTGAGCCTTATAACTAAGAACAGAAAATGATGACAGACAAGAAAGACGTGGGATATAAAATGCTTCCCTGTGAGTTATTTTATCCTCAATAAGTTCTTAATTTATTAGCAGAATTGAATATAGTTTAAAATCATATAGCTTTATATGGCCTTTTTTGATATTAAACTTTTTTTCTTTCCAATTATAGAAATGTAAGATGAATAACTTGTATCTGTCCAACTTATTAGAAGGCCATGAATTGAATTTATTTTTTCTCCAAAGCAAATTATAATTGAAAACCAAAGATCAATGCAGCAGTTAGTCTTTTAAACTAATCCATTACTATCATGGAAATCAAAATTACATAATAAATGAAATGCTGTCACAACAATGGCTGTAAAGATCACATAGTATATCCTTTATCAACTATACAATATACTTATCCATGAAGCAAATAAAAAAATTAATGTGTCTGAAATTAGCATTTAGTTCTAAGTACTAATTTTTGTAAGATTTGGAATCTTTGGTACATAAATGCTATTTTATAAATATATATTGTAAATATGAATTATACAGATATCATTTGATGAGGAACCAGGTTAGAGAGCAAATGAATTAGATAATTCAATAAGCTTACTTCTAAGTCTAGATTTGAGATCTATATAATCTATTTATAGGGAAAATAATTTACTAATATTGAGGTTTATTCTACTAAGATGTGTTTATAAAATATTTTTTATTTATGAAGATCTTCACACAAATTGGTATAAGCAAAGTTGATTTCAACTGAATTCTTGAATAAGTCTATCCTATATGAAATATGTTATAAACACCATCCTTATATAATTTTCTAAGATTTGTGATAAGAAACAATATAAATCTTTATTATGTTTCATTGAGGTAAAGGACTGCAATTTTTCCTAAAAAGTGTGGAGTTACACTATTTTACTGTGTCCTCTTATATGTAAAATCAGGAGTGACTTGATTTTTGCACACCTGAACACACAAACCATATTTCCTAGAGAATGTTACTAAAACGTTGTTAAAATTATAATTTCCTTTTTGTTAGACCCATAAGAGAAATATCTCCTATATTTTAGTATTTCTAGACAACTGTTCTTTCTTTATCTTGTGGGCAGAGGTAGACAACTGATCCTGTTTCTTATTCCCATTGTTCCCTAGAGACCCAGGAATCAAATTTAAGGCTCATCTCCAGCAAGACAGCACTTTCACAACATGAATTTGGTTTGTTAACTTCAACTTCTTGCTCATTTTAAATGTTGTAATCACGTCCCTATCTCCCCTAGATTTCTCCATGGATTTGCTTTTCTCATATAGAGGGCATAGTTTTGCAAACTGCATTAAATACTTAGAACAGTATAAGGATAAATAAGGGCTTCCCAGTTGGTGCTAGCGGTAAAGAGCCCACCTGCCAATGAGGAGACATAAGAGATGCTGGTTTGATCCCTGAGTTGGAAAGATCCCCTGGAGGAGGGCATGATAACCCTCTCCAATATCTTGCCTAGAGAATCCCATAGCAGAGGAACCTGGTGGGCTATAGTTCATAGGGTTGCAAAGAATTAGACACGACTGAAGCAACTTAGCACACAAGCACACTAGGATAAATAAAATCCCAGATACATAAATATGTTTATTGCTAGAGTCTATTGGATACTATATCTGAAAATAAACTTTTGGTTCAGTTTTCACAATGACCTGCAATCCTGTTCATTTGTCATCCAACCCCATGAAAGACTACCCATCCTCACCAGACCAAAAGCTGCTGCTGCTAAGTCACTTCAGTCGTGTCCGACTCTGTGCAACCCCATAGATGGCAGCCCACCAGGCTCCCGCATCCCTGGAATTCTCCAGGCAAGAACACTGGAGTGAGTTGCCATTTTTTTCTCCAGTGCGTGAAAGTGAAACGTGAAAGTGAAGTCGCTCGGTCGTATCCGACTCTTAGCGACCCCATGGACTGCAGCCTACCAGGCTCCTCCATCCATGGTGTTTTCCAGGCAAGAGTACTGGAGTGGGATGCCATTGCCTTCTCTGAGACCAAAAGCTGGTAATAATGATTTGGTACATCTAGCTTAAAAGTTACCAGATGAATGCTAGTAACAATGTTATATTAGTAGAAAAAATCTCATCCATGACTCTAACTATCTACAATTAAAAATAAAAACACAAGAGTTAGTTTCCTTTTAAATGATTATACACTTTTATAGACAATATTTTATAAATTACAAGCCAGTTACTAAGGAGGTGTCCTGACTTACACTGATTTTTAAAAGTAGTTCCAAATTAAAAAAAAAAAAGATTTTAAACCTTCTGTACTAACTTCAGTACTTAATCTGGCTATATTTTGGTGATAAGACATAATCCCTTCCTTAACTAGACTTGAATTGTATTCACCTAAAATTCTTCTTTCTACATCTGTCAACCCTACCTCATAATATGCAGGCTCAGAGTTTGTAGCCATTTTCTTCTTTGAACTCCTTTTAAAGATAGATCTTCCCCTCTGATGGGTTCTTCACTTAACACATAAATACAAATTCAACTATTTTTCTTCTCTACTAATCTGTGTAATGATTAGGATATAGGAAATCATGTCTGACATTCAGAATCAGGTTTATCTCAGAAATCAGGCTGTTAATCAGAATTATTACACTGTGGATATCTATTATTTTTCCAGTTTTAGTAGAGCTATGATAAAGTGTACCTGGATCATAGATTCTGAGTCATTCAAGATTCAGATCTATGTGACCACAGGATATAGACTAAACTTTTATTCAATTTGAAAATTTTGGAATCACAGTTACTACAATACAGCTACTCATGAGCCAATTATAACAAGGCTTAAAAATAAAAAGGAACTCATTTTCCTTTTAAGCAAAATCTTAAATGTTTTATTAACGAGTGATTCTTTTGAAAGGGACCCAATGGATTTTATAATGTCTTTCTTTAAGAATATTATCCTTCTCATAAAGAGGATATGGGGTAGGTGGGGTGTGTGTGTGTGTGTGTGTGTGTGTGTGTGTGTGTGTGTGTAAATGAATACTGCTCAGCCATCAAAAAGAATGAAATAATGCCATTTGCAGCAAAAGGGATGCAATTGGAGATTATCACACTAAGTGAGGTAAGTCAGAAAGATATAGACAAGTACCACATGATATCACTTATATGTGGAATTTAAAATATGAGACAAGTGAACCTATCTATGAAACACAGAATCATATAGAAAACAAACTAGTAATTGCCAGGGGAAAGGTTTGGGGGCAGGGTGGAGTGGGAGGTTAGGGTTAGCTAATGTAAGCTCTTAAACATAGAATGAATAAACAAGGTCTTATTGTATAGCACAGAAAACTATATTCAATATCCTATGATATACCATAATGGAAAAGAATATTAAAAAATCATATATACGTAAAACGAAATCACTTTGCTGTATAGCAGAAATTAACACAACATTGTACATAAACTATACTTCAACTAAAAAATTGATTAAAAAAAGAATATTATCCTTCTCAACATATAGGCTATCAGTACTGTTGGTCTAGAGTATAGCACCTTTTTCTGGTTAACAATTGAGCCTGATTTCCATTTTCTCTTGCATCATTAAAGTTCCTTTTCCTCTCTAGTACAGTGAATGAATCTGTTTCATATTACCCAATAACTCAGTTCAGTTCAGTCGCTGTCGTGTCCAACTCCTTGCGACCCCATGAATCGCAGTATGCCAGGCCTCCCTGTACATCACCAACTCCCAGAGTTCACTCAAACTCATGTCCATCGAGTCCGTGATGCCATCCAACCATCTCATCCTCTGTCGTCCCCTTCTCCTCCTGCCCCCAATCCCTCCCAGCATCAGGGTCTTTTCCAATGAGTCAACTCTTCGCATGAGGTGGCCAAAGTACTGGAGTTTCAGCTTCAGCATCATTCCCTCCAAAGAAATATCAGGGCTGATCTCCTTGCAGAATGGACTGGCTGGATCTCCTTGCAGTCCAAGGGACTCTCAAGAGTCTTCTCCAACACCATAGTTCAAAAGCATCAATTCTTCGGGGCTCAGCCTTCTTCACAGTCCAACTCTCACATCCATACATGACACAATAACTAATTCCCAATTATTAAAAAAAAAATTAGTTTCACTACAATTCCTGGTGAGCTCATTTGCCCTAAAACATCAACAATTTATAAGAATAAGCTCTATCCAAGACTCTCCAAGCACAAAAAGAAGGATCTAGATATGCAGTGTATGATGATACTTCCACAGTTATATTTAAACATGAAGCTCTAAAATGAAATAAAATGTACTCAGAAATAATAAATAATACCATTCAGGATTAAAAGCTGAGCAACTAAATTCCCTCCCAAAATAAAGCATTACTTTAACTAACATTTTCCTAGCCCAAGTGAACTAAAATTTTCATCCCTTCTGTCTGCTTTTTGTTGAATCTCATATAATCTTTTGATGTGTTTCAAATGCTTTTCACCCTGTATGTAAGAAATATAGTCAGAGAATTCACTACAAAAATAGATGTGCATACATACAAGCTCCCTGGGAAATACTCATTTCACTACAGAGGGATCTATATTTGTCACAAGGCCTTAGGCATTGAAGCCATACAGCATTTTACTGAAATAAAAATTCATCTTGATTTATGAATGTAAACAACCATTCCAGTCCCATTTGAGAAACTACCACATAATGTTTGAGTGGTATAATTACATTCATTTTTTTCATATGAAGAGGCATGAATGATACTCTACAATTCATTTTCCATTGTGAAATGTTAAATCTTAATATATATGATTTTATTATAATATATACATTTTCTGTAAATGTTTACAATTAATGTAAGATTCTAATGAAATAAGACAGATATTTCAAATCTGCTTAGCAGATAAAGCTAATAGCTCATGCAGATAACCATTATGAAATTTAATGCAACAGACATCTCTTGAATGAAGAGCCAATGATGCTCCTGAATTTTAACTTATGCTAAGAAATCTAAAATCTCCTAATCATAACTGAATTGAACCCAAATCCAGCAAATTCAATAGCCTATGTAATTGAAATATTTCCAATAATTAGAATATTTTTATAATTTCTTAAAAACCCATGGCAATAAGTTCTCATTTCTTTAAAATAATTTATTGATCTATGATACTAAAACTAGCTGCTTATCTTTTTTTTTTTTTGCATGACATTAGCACTGCTGCTGGTGGTTTATCTTGCTGAGTTTCTAAATGCTCTAAGTGAAAAGAAATTCTATTATCTTTCCATGAGAGATCATTTTCTTTTATTACTCTCATTACTACGGTGGTTTTTGCTGATAGTAATGTACACATATTCCTTAATTTATTTTTATTATTTCTAGATAAATCTTAAAATAATAATTTCTTTTTTTAAATGGTACTTTGGTCTCTTTCAGTTATTGACTAATGTTGAATTCTTATTTCCTGATTTATCTATGTATTCTGAACAACTCAATATTCAAAGCTTCTCTGCATTTCCTTCAATTTGTTCACAACTTTCTCCTAACTAAAAAATAAATAAAAATGAAAGAAATGGCATCAGGTTTTCAGAGCAATCTTCCAAAATCATGTGGCAAGAAAATACCCTCTCACACCTTTTTGTATTGCATCATCAAAATTTAGTACTTAGCCATCACATTTAGCCTGGAATCTTGGTGCCATTAAGATTCTCAGAAAATACCCTACAATCATTATTTTACTAAATAAATGCTTGAGTGTATATGAAGGTTGTATAATGTTCAGCTCAGTTCAGTTCAGTCGCTCAGTCATGTCTGACTCTTTGCAACCCCATGAATCGCAGCACACTAGGCCTCCCTGTCCATCACCAACTCCCAGAGTCCACTCAAACCCATATCCATTGAGTCGATGATGCCATACAACTATCTCATCCTCTGTCATCCCCTTCTCCTCTTGCCCTCAATCTTTCCCAGCATCAGGGTCTTTTCAAATGAGTCTTCACTTTGCATCAGGTGGCCAAAGTACTGGAGTTTCAACTTCAACATTAGTCCTTCCAATGAACACCCAGGACTGATCTGCCTTAGGATGGACTGGTTGGATCTCCTTGCAGTCCAAGGGACTCTCAAGAGTCTTCTTCAACACCAAAGTTCAAAAACATCAGTTCTTCAGCACTCAGCTTTCTTCACAGTCCAACTCTCACATCTATACATGACTGGAAAAACTGTAGCCTTGACTAGATGGACCTTTGTGGACATGGTTGTCACCGTATTCTGAGAACAGAATCTTGGTCTCATGATTCCAAGATACACTTAAAAAGAGCAAGATGTTGAGGCTGTCTTATTACCACTTGAATCAAATACTATACCAGACCAAAATGTTGTAGACAACTGTAGAAGATCAATAACAGAAATGTTTAGGTGTATTCCCTGTAGAATCTTTATATTCTTTTTTAATTTTAGCACATACAATCACAACCATTTACAAATATCAACATTTTAGCAGATTCTAATAATAATTTAGCAATGTCACTATTTCAATGTATTCAGATTATTTAAATATTCATTTTTAAAGCACTTTACATATCAGCTAGTTCTGTCAGTTGGAAGGCCTCTAGCCCTGCATATTTGAACAAATAATCTTTCACTAAAATCACTAAAAACTATATTATTAAAATTCATAAATACATACATAGCCTTACTATGAGTGATATTATGCTCCTTCTAAAACCACAGAGCATAATTTTCTTAAATTTCAAGTGGATGTTAGTGATTTGTAATATTATATCTGTCTGAAAGTAGAGTATTTTGTTTTATAATGTAACAGCAATAAAAGCCACAGAGAAATATGACAATTTAACTTGTTTATATTAAGTAGGTATTCCTTTAGATTTCTAAATAGTGGGGAAAAGTCAGCAGCACATGATGTTTATGTCTTATTCTATTGAGTTGAATATATAACTGCCACCAATCTTTAATCTTTCTTTGTCAAACTAAGGCTTCCAAGATGCATAGAATCTCCAAAGTAGTTCAGTAGCAACACAATACAGTGGATGGAGCAATTATGGTCAGCTGCAACCACTGGCATTGCCTCATTAACAATATCATTATGACAGATTATTAAGTACAAGACTCATAAAATACCTTATAAACATTATTTTACTTAAGAAACTCTCAAGTGTTTATGAGAATTGGTGATTGTCATTCATTCACACTTAATAGATGAGTTCAGCTGTTCAAATCTGAGCTGTCTATATCTTAACCTCAGTTGTGACACAATTTTATGTGACATAAAGAATGTGGGATCCAGTTATACAAATTATAAATAAATAAATGGAAATAAATAAATATATAAACTCTTTAGCCACACATATTCTTCCAACCAAAGTCAAAAGGGTCTTGGAAGTCAGTGTAGCTCAAGAACTTCTCCCAGATGAGCTTTAATTTTAAATGACTAATATGTTTTTTAAATACAAAAGGACATTTTGCCTTCTTTACAAAATAAGATGGCTATTTATCTTAATGTATACATTCCAAAAATTTTTCATGGGAGCTATTTGAAGTATTTCTGATACCACTAACTAAGTGAACCTCTTGTACTACAGGACACAAATTATTTCATAACATTTTTCATATATAGTTTTAAATATATTACAACATAAATGTTATCACATACTCTTACTTTTATGATGAACCTACAGTTTCAGTAAGTATCTATTTAATTCAAAGAATGAATCTCAACTACCAACATTAATAACTGTTTTCACATCCTGCCAATTCTTTCCTGTTTCCAATATAACACTGTATTTAAGTATCTTCTGGATTTTGGGGGATCATATTAAGTTCTAGCTATTGAAAATAATTCAGTGTCCATTAAACTCTTCTTTATGGTACAGTTTCTGTAAGACTAAAACATAAAAGATAAATATGAAACAAAAAATATCTTTCTGAAAATTTAATAATTCATAAATAGAAACCTAATATAATTTTATTCCACTAATCTTCCTTCTGTTTATGAGGGATAGGCCATCTCACCACTAAATTCAGCTATGTATTTGTATATCATGTGTGCTCATATTTAATTTTATGGATAAGGGAGAACAGAATCTCTATTGGGAATATTTGTCCAATAGCATTTCATGCATAACCAGAGAGAGTTTTAATATATCATTGATTCTGTTTGTGACAATGTACACTTTGGGAATTTAGGATTCATGAACTAACATTGCTAGTCAGAGCACGTAAAATTATTGGCAGTGTCTAGTGTAAGGACGTGTATCTGGAAAATGTTTGTATTGTTAGCAAATTGTACTATTAAAATAAAAATCAGTGGTAGTAGAAATTTCCATTAAAGATAAACAACTTATTTTCCTGTAATTCTTGATTTTAATTATCAAAATGGTGTTAACTACCTGAACGTATACATATAGTATATGTACTCCAATTTGTCTTAGTAGATCAATAAATAATAACAAATTGTTAAAAGAAGGTAGAGAAATAATGTGCTATAGGCCAGTCCAGTTTTTAAAAACTGAATTGGGTTAAATTCAAATCTGTATACAACTCATAAAGAAAGTTCTCAATTTGAAACATTTAAAATTCTAATTTAGAGTAAAGCATTTTTATCACAAGAATGTAATATTGCATATGCTAATAAATCTCTTGATTTATATTTTCTTCTGCAGTTTAATTTGTTTAATAAACAAATACATACCAAAGTGAAAATTATATTTAAGTTAAAAAATAATTCATTTTTCAACAATGTCTTTTGAAAAATTAAACCCATATATTCAATTTGCAAAGTGCATTGTTAACATTTTTTTTATCTATTAACGATTCTCAGATGTTTCTATATAATTTGCAATGAAACATAACCACTAAAATATATGTTACTGAACTGTGTAAAGAAAACAAAATTGAACACTTTCTCTTGTGAAAAGGAATAAAAGAAATCTCACTTAAAATAGAATCATGAAGCACTTAAGAGAGAGTTCTCAAGCAAGTATTACACAACTGCAGCTTGCAGACCCCAGCAGGAGAAAAGATTTCCTTCTGATCCATAAACAATCTGCCCACCACCTGCAGTCAATAAAGAGCCCCCACAATCGTTCGCAGTTTCCCCCTTTCCTCTATAAAAGCCGACACCTTTCCTCGATTCTTAGGACTTGCCAATGGTTCACCATAATTGACTTGTCTTGAGTTGCAATTCTCTGTTATTCCTGAATAAACTCACTTTACTAATAAAATAATTGGCTTTTTTTTTTTTTAGGTCACTATTGGTCATTATTTGTGTGAAAAATTCTAAACACTATATTGGTGATTCAGCAGGCAGTTCTTTAATGTATCCAGACACAAATCAGGTCCTAACTAGGGTCAAAAGATGGGTGCTCCATGTGGCACTGGTTATCTGTCACCAGGAAAGAAAATCTTTTGAGGCCACCCTTATTTCATATGTAACTAGAGGAAGTGTGTTAGCAGGGGTATTAGTTAAAAAGAGAAAGAGAAAACAAAACTAAGGAAAATTGTGAGGGCATGCCAGACATGACCCTTCTAGTACGAAAAGTCCTATGAGGTCCTCTATAAGATTTTAGATTTTCCTTTAGTGGAGTAAAAGTGAAGCCAAAGTTTGCACAAAAGAAACTTTATTTTCAGCTTCAAATCTAGGTTTAATTTGTTGTTGATGTCCTAAATTTAAAGAGGTAAAAGTGAAGTTGTAGAGAAGCAGAATATCTGTCTACAACCCCACCTGGCATCTAGCAACACCTTAGGCATATTCAATGGGAATCAGTAAGACTTTTTCCAAGAATTCACATCTCAACTACAATCAGTGCTTTGGGTTTAGTTTCCCTTTTTAAAAAGCCTGCAAATTTCCCTTGGCAACTTGGCTCAGTTTCCTCTATTTACAGCCTGCCAATTTAGCAGCCATAGCCTCTTAGCAATCCTCAGACATTCACAAAGTAAAGTCAGGCTTCTTGGAAAGCAGGTTATCTTTTACTATTTTTGCTAGAAATTGTTACCATTTTGACAGNCTGCAAATTTCCCTTGGCAACTTGGCTCAGTTTCCTCTATTTACAGCCTGCCAATTTAGCAGCCATAGCCTCTTAGCAATCCTCAGACATTCACAAAGTAAAGTCAGGCTTCTTGGAAAGCAGGTTATCTTTTACTATTTTTGCTAGAAATTGTTACCATTTTGACAGTTAACTAAATTATTTCATCAACAAGTCTGTGTGGATATAGACAAAAAGACAGTAGAGTGCTTAAAAATGTAGAAGATACTTAAAAATGCATCAGATTCTAAGCTTCTTTACTGCCCGTGCCATTTCTAGAAACTCACAGAAGTAATCAATTTAATACATTTTCCTAAAAACATTATGAAAAGTCATGTCTGACTCTTTGAGACTCCATGGAGCCTGCTAAGCTCCTTTGCCCATGGAATTTCCTAGTAAGAGTAGTGGAGTGGGTAGCCATCCCTTTCTCCAACACATCTTCCTAACCCAAGATCAAACCTCGGTCTCCTGCATTGCAGGCAGATTCTTCACCATCTGAGCCACCAGTGAGACCTAAATATGTTATATCTGTAACTTTTTCATAAAGAGAGGTATAATATTATTTCAATATTTCATTAACTCTTTACATTCTAGACTCACTTCTCAAGGAATCATATAGCACAATGGTATTAAATAAGAAAGAATCCATTCAATCAAAGCACTGAGGCAACTCCATCAGATACTGCTACATGCCTGTGAAGCCACATATTTTGTCTAAATAAAAGAGGATCGCTGCCTTCATTGACCAAAAAACTGCCTATGCCGTTGATATGGCAAACAACCTTATCTAATGTTTTGAAAATATCAAGACCAATCTAACTCCAAAAGTTTATTCTAATAGCTTCTGAGAGAAATGTCTTGAAAATACCAATCTTCCTTTTTTTTTAAATAGTTTTCTTCTGTTCCATCTGCAAGTCCTATACAAGTTGTGATTCATTTTAATAAATGAATCTAGGTTAAAAAAAACTAAGCATTTTAAGACTAATAATTATAATAATAATATGCACAACATTTAGAATCAATTCAAATACAATTTTTATTCTTAAAAAAAGCAAAACTCCTGAACCTATGCTATGAAGATAAAAAGAAGTACTGAAAAACTCTCGGTTTTCAATAGACTTACAACTAAATGAAGATTAGGCTTTCAAGTGAAAAGAAATTGGCTAATACAAAGAATGAAGAACTTATTGTTAAATTTGTTTTAAAACCCACAAGGCTTAATGGAGATAAATGAACTTTGGTTTTTAAGCTCATTCCATACACAAAAATTAACATGGGATGGTTATATTATGAAACGTGAAATTTAAAACTATCAAGCCTCCAAAAGAATACACAAGAGAATATATGTGTGGCCTTTGTGTCAGCAAAGTTTCCTTAAGCAGTACACACCAGGCAGCAGCCATAAAAGGAGAAACACTGAGGCACTGTACTCGATCAAAATTTAAAATATCCACTCGCCAAGAAACAGCATTAAGAAACTTGAGAACTTCAGAAACTTAACGGCATGCCACAGGCTGGGGAAATAAATATTTGGTGTATATAATAAATATATGTATAAGTATATATATATATATACACATACATATATATGTCTGACATAAGATTACATCCAGAATGTATGAAGAGTTCTGAAAAACCAACAATGAAAAAACAAGCAACCCAATTAAAATAGACTAAAGATTTGAACACATCCTTCCCCAATGAAAGTAGACCAATCAATAGAAAGCACATGTAAAAGTATTAAAAATAATTAATCATTAGAGAGATATAAATTGCAGGTGCAATTAAACAATGCTCTTTTATAACTATTACTATGGCTAAAACCAAGAAGACATGCAGCAATAAATGGTGACAAGTATGTGGAGCAACTGGAAGTCTCACACATTTCTGGTGGGAGGGCAAATTAGTATAACACCCTGGAGAACTATTTTTGTGGTTTCTTACAAAGTTAACATAGACCAATCATTTTCTAACTGGAAATAACACAAATGTGTAATAGAAAAATGGGTTAGTAAATTTTTGTATATTCATACAATAGAATATTACTTAGTAATACAGAAGAACAATCTATGAAACAAAAGATTTTTGTTTTCTTTTGTACATAAATTGTACTCGATTAAAAACAATAGCAAAAACAAAAGTTGGCCTCAAAGCACTAACAGACTGTTAAGTGAGTGGACCAGAAGAGAGACCACTGTTGGGTGATGCAGCCTTATAAACGTGTATTTATTAAGCATGTGTATATATACTATTAAGCATACACATACAAACACACATGCACAGATACATTTGTGTTGTACCTTAAAGAAGAAATAGAATTTGAATGATAAAATAGACAGAAGGCCTTCTTCAAAAGGGTAAAGGAGGTAAGAAATAGATAATGAAAAGCTTACCATGTCAGAAAAGTCGAAGGCGTTTTAGAGGAGCAAAATCTGCCACCCCAAATATGTGTTTCTTTGGCATGTAAATTATTTCAAGCTGAGATCAAACAAGACCCCAAAGACTCAGAAAGAACATTTTACCTTCCTGAGCTCTTGAAAGAATTTAGGCAGAGGACCTGTGCCAGGAAGGGCCGCTATCACCAGTTAACTTTAGTACAATATGAACTGGATGAGGTAGACAGCGGAGAATGTAGCAAAATCTGTTTCTTAAAATTCTTTTCTGTGTCCCATCATTTCCCTACAAAAAAATGTTTACTAAGCATTTGTTCTTTTTTATCTTCCTGTGAATTGCCTTCCTTTCTTTGGAAGTCTCAAAGTCCAACCTCCTTCTCCTTAATCCTGGATGACATATACGTCTCATTTTACCTGGTTTTCTTTGAAAACTCTCCTGCTGATTCCCCATACATTCATATTTCTACGATAAAGTATTTATTATTCTTCTAGATTTGAAACTTCTTAACTCTTACGACATCTGGAAGACCCAAGAATGCAGAAAAAACTTCTGAGGGGATATTGTGTGTTTTCAGGTTTGATAGGATTACCAGAGGTAGAAAGAGCCTAATCTCAGTTTGCAGAACTTCTTTCCTTTTGATTCTTCAATCACATTTGCTTTAGACCTAGTCTTCACAAATATTGAACTAATGTGAGGATTATAAAACAGTTTGCTTAAGGTAGAGAGCAGGTGAGATATACACTCAGCTGAATAAAAAGAAGGAAAATATAAAGGGCTTCCCTGGTGGGCTCAGATGATAAAGAATCTGCCTGTAATTCAGGAGACCTGGGTTAGATCCATGGTTTGGGAAGATTCCTTGGAGAAGGGAATGGCAACCCAATCCATTCTTCTTGTCTGCAGAATTCGATGGATAGAGGAGACTGGTGGGCTACAGTCCATAGGGTCGCAAAGAGTCAGACATGACTGAATGACTAGCGCACACACACGCACACACACACACACACACAAAGATTCACAACTTGATCTCTTAAATTATAAAGCAGATCCAAGAGCAGTTTCTCCACCTTGAATGAGAATCTAGTATTTACCAGCCACTGAGTAAGTCCTTTGGATAATTAATTTTCAAGGTTTTTAAGAGATTATAGGGTTAAGTGTTTAAATCTTTATTAAAGTGAGTATGGCAGTTCATGAGACCAAGCAAAGCATTGCTTTAATATACAGAAAACACAATCAAATTTCTCAGTGAACTATTAGAAATATGATATTCCAAAGAAGCTTCAACTTCACCTTGATGCAATTTAAATTGAGGGATCTGTGCTTCAAATTCTCTGAAACATGAAGAATTTATTCAGTTTATCAATGCTGTCTGAAATTACTTTCAGAAACAGAGACGAGTTTTAGTGACCTAGTTTATTTTTTAAAAATTCACAACGGTAAGAAATAGACCTGATGTGCAGGGTATGCCTGCTGTGTTCTAAGATAGCCTAAGGCAGTCTCCATAGTCTATCTGCATCCACCAACTCAGTCTTTCCCCTGGTTATGTTTTTTAATCTACTGGAGACTTTAAAAAAATAATCGGTATAATGTATCTCATGACAATGTAATATGTTATTTTACATTCCAAGTTAGAAATACACATTATAAATGCCAAAATTGTCCACATTGACAGTGGCATTTGTTTACATGAAGTTATTTAATAATAGAAACATAAAATATGTGGAGAAAACCAAATTCACATGTGGGCATGCCAGCAATTAGGGCACTTAAGCAATCTTGCAATATCAACAGGTCAGGAAGTAAACAGCAATCAAGTCAAACTGATTGCTAGAAAGTAGGAAAAGAAGCTCTGTAAATGAAATTCAAGTGAAGGGAACTTACTAGGCTGCATAACAAATATCAATCAAACTAAATTGATTGCTAGGGAATAAGAGCAAGGCAATCAAGCAAACTCCAAGCCTGCGCAATGAAAAATCTGTAACTTCTTAACAGTAAATATTAACTCTTTTTTCTCATCTATTTTCACTGAAAGGTAATTTTTTTGCAGTCAGGATACTTGTCATATTAAATCTTTGAACTTCTCCTGCAGGGGTATATATATATATATATACATATATATGTATATATTATGTATCAATAAATACTTCAAAATGATAAAATTTTATGCTTTGTCTGGTCCAATTTGATATATTTTCTTAAGATAAATAAATTAAATGTTCAGAGATAAGCAGAAATGCTGCTTATCAAACTGTAACAGTGGCAGATGGAGAATGGGAAAGATACCCCATTCCCAAACCAGTGTTGTGCTCATCACATCATGCTACCTTGAATGACAGTGAATACATCTTTATAAATAATCACATGACAGTCATAGTAAATGAAATGCTGCCCTTCTCAAAAATTTTCTATAAAGTAAACTGGGGGAGGGGAAGATTGGCAAAGTATAAGTGAGCCTAAAAAGAAAAACTTGTTCAATGTGTATATTATAAGAAGTCTTAGCACAGGGAACTCTATTCAATATTCTGTGATAAGCTATAAGAGAAGAGGGTCTGAGAAATTACATATATATATATAAACTGAGTTACTTTGCTATACACATGAAATTAAAAACTATAAATTTATTATAATCCATGATTTTCTAAAAAAAATGACTTAAAGATTCTCTCGAATTCTTACACGCATGCTAAGTTGCTTCAGTCGTGTCTGACTGCTGTGACCCTATGGACTGCAGCCTTCCAGGCTCCTCTGTCCATGGGATTCTCCAGGACATACTGGAGAACACTGGACTGAGTTGCCATGCCCTCCTCAAGGGGATCTTCCCAACCCAGTCATTGAATCAGTATCTGTTACTTCTAACCTACATTGGCAGGTGGGTTCTTTACCACTAGCATCACCTGGGAAGCCCTGAGTTCGAACAGATATTCTTTGAAAATGATAAATGACTATATGAACATTGGTAGAAGTGTTTTTAATTCATTTCAAACACATTTTCAGCAATGTTTATTTAGATAATAAAAGATGTGCTTGCCAAAGTTTAATATGATTGTTTTTAGCCATCTGTGACAGAAAAGCTGTGATTTCTTTTCAAATTATAACATAAAGGCATTATTTTTCTTAAAATAAGTATAATTCATAAGAAAAGCCAGACCCCAAACACTATATCTTTGTTACCCTCTCAAAGTGTGCATTCAGTAAATATTATTAAGCAAGGAATCTTACCAAGATTGTTTGTTCCTAAGCTTCTAATTCAGAGTCAGACAGTTTTTGCATATCAGTTCAGTTCAATGGCTCAGGGGTATCTGACTCTTTGTGACCCCATGGACTGCAGCACTCCAGGCTTCCTTGTCCATCACCAACTTCTGGAGCTTACTCAAACTCATGTCCATTCAGTCAGTGATGCCATCCAACCATCTCATCCTCTCAACCCTTCTCCTGTCTTCAATCTTTCCCAGCATCAGGATCTTTTCCAAAGAGTCAGTTCTTTGCATCAGGTGGCCAAAGTATTAGCTTCAGCATCGGTCCTTCCAATGAATATTCAGGACTGATTTCCTTTAGGATAGACTGGTTTGAACTCCTTGCAGTCCAAGGGACTCTCAAGAGTCTTCTCCAACACCACAGTTCAAAAGCATCAATTCTTTGACACTCAGCTTTCTTTATGGTTCAACTCTCACATCCATACATGACTACTGGAAAAACCATGGCTTTGACTAGATGGACCTTAGTCGGCAAAGTAATGTCTTTGCTTTTTAATATACTGTCTAGGTTGGTCATAGCTTTTCTACCAAGGAGAAGGTTCTTCTAATTTCATGGCTGAAGTCACCATCTACAGTGATTTTGGAGCCCAATAAAATAAAGTCTGTCACTTTAATTCAGAGTCAGACAGTTTTTGCATATTCTCCCAGCCAATTTAGTCATATAGGCAATGCAGNCATTCTGAAGGAGATCAACCCTGGGATTTCTTTGGAAGGAATGATGCTGAAGCTGAAACTCCAGTACTTTGGCCACCTCATGTGAAGAGTTGACTCATTGGAAAAGTCAACTGGGAGGGATTGGAGGCAGGAGGAGAAGGAGATGACAGAGGATGAGATGGCTGGATGGCATCACGGACTCGATGAACGTGAGTCTGAGTGAACTCCGGGAGATGGTGATGGACAGGGAGGTCTGGCGTGCTGCAATTCACGGGGTCGCAAAGAGTCAGACACGACTGAGCGACTGAACTGAACTGAACTGAACTGAGAGTACATCATGAGAAATGCTGGGTTGTAAGAAGCACAAGCTGGAATCAAGATTGCTGGGAGAAATATCGATAACCTCAGATATGCATAAGACACCATCCTTATGGCAGAAAGTGAAGTGGAACTAAAAAGCCTCTTAATGAGACTAAACGAAGAGAGTGAAAAAGTTGGTTTAAATCTCAACATTCAGAAAACGAAGATCATGACATCTGGTCCCATCTCTTCATGGGAAATAGATGGGAAAACAGTGGAAACAGTATCCGATTTTATTTTAGGGGCTCCAAAATCACTGCAAATGGTGATTGCAGCCATGAAATTAAAAGACGCTTCCTCCTTGGTTGAAAAGTTATGACCAATCTAGATAGCATATTGAAAAGCAGAGACATTACTTTGCCAACAAAGGTCATCTAGTCAAGGCTATGTTTTTTCCAGTGGTCATGTATGAATGTGAGAGTTGGACTGTGAAGAAGGCCTGGTGTGCTGCGATTCATGGGTTCGCAAGGAGTCGGACACGACTGAGTGACCAAACTGAACTGAACTTACTGAAACTAAGGTCAAGTAAAAGTCAGGAAAGTTGACTAGACACCTGGATATATATTATTGTGTAAGTTTCAAAAACATTATGGATCACCTTGCACATTCTATTCAGTTGTTTCCAAACACATGGATTTTAATATCAGTAAAAGTACTTGATTTATAGTCAAGCTTTTAAAGTATCATCCTAAGTATTGGAAGTTGACACATTCATGGTGATTTGGTGGATATAAATGTTTGTAACATACAGATGATCCCTGTATGTTCAAAGAAATCATGAAAATAAAGAAAAGTATAATGCCATGCTCATTCTTTTACTTATTCCATTTATCCACTAATAATTTATGGAACTCCTATTGTGTGCCAGACCTGTTCTAGATGATATCCATACAGCCTTGGACAACACAGCATACAGTAAGGTATATAACATGTCAGAAGGTGTTAAATGCTATGGAAAACAAACAAAGCAAAGCAGTTTTCTATTTACATTACTTGTTCAGGGATGGCCTCATGGAGCAAAGACAGGAAAGAGATGAGAACATTAGCCATGAGGACATATAGGGGCATGAATTTAAAAAGACAGAAGACACAGCAAAGAGACAGGAATAGGTCTAGTGTGTTTCAGAAACTCCAAGAAGGCCAGAGTGGCAGAATCAGAATGAAGGGAGAAAGCAGAAAATTAGGTCAGAGGCAAGGGCCCAACTGAATCATTCCTGGCAACATCATAAGAATATGCACCTTAACACTCAATGATATGGGAAACCACTGAGATAGAGCAATAGGATTTGACATTTCCTTGTAGATGATAATCTGCTTCCCTGTGAATAGACTGTATGGTAGAATAAACAGCAGAGAAAAGAGCTAACACATCAGAGTTGTTATCACCTTTCAGGAATTTTTCTGTTTTACCATTACCTGTAATTAGCTGTTACACAAAGTTTTTCTTGTATCAGATCTCTATATGATGCTATATAATATTAATATTTCATATTTCAGAATTTAGATTATACATATTTCATATGTATAAAATACATATTTCATTATTGGAATAGAATATTTTAATGGATTAATTGTACTTATTTAAATTTATCTCGATACAATACCCCCCTCACCAAATCTCCCTGTTCTGCATCATTTTCTTCTTACTTTTACTTCCTCTCATGAGAGTTCTACCTTCTTCTGTTCTGCTACTTACTTCGCCTTTGAGCTTGGCTTTCATGTAGGAATTTGATTTATTTCTTTACTCTGAGGAGTAAGTGATTGGTATGATCTAATGTTTCACCTTCCAGAATGAAATGTTTTTCCATTTTGTTAATCCAGGGACAAACTCTATTTGTGACATAGAAAGGATTAATGCAGCAGACAGACTGGGATGAATGTTTTGGTTGAGAAGTAGGAATGAAGGAAACATGAGGTCAAAACTCTATGAAGGAACTTTTTCTATATCCTTCTGCCACCTGAGATATCTTTGCTTTCTCCATATACATCCTCCGAGTTACATAAGTATTAAGCTGAACAGAAGTATCCTGGCTCTGCATGGCCCTACAGTCAGGAGGACAAATCCTGTGCAAGCAGCTAGTTTTGCATTTTTCAAAAATTTATAAAATTGTATTATTGCCAGATTGTCACTTCATATACAGAAGCAATACATTTTTACAGCTCAGGAGGGGAAGAGTTAAAACAGTTGTTTTTATTCAGTCGCTATGTCCAACTCTTTGCAACCCCATGGAATGCAGCACACCAGACTTCCCTGTCCTTCACTAACTCCCAGTTTTTAAAATGATAACCATTAGTAACTAAGAGAAAATGTACTGTCTGCTTTCATTTATTTAAAATTTTTAATGAAGTTTTAACCAACTTTCAGAAAGACACTCGATTGGGCTTAAAATAAGTAGTCAAGGTTGAGCACATTATTGAAACAACTGCTGGGCAGCCATGTTATCTAAGTAACATTTAACTAGAACACTCTATGCCCACACATAAAAGCAGTAATTTGAGTCCATTTTAACATGCCAACAAAGATTAAACAAAATCCCCTCAAAAGAAAGAGGGGCTTACATTTATGAGGCCCTGACATGCCAAGTGATTTATGTCTGTACAGAATCTCTGCATGAAATGTACATGCTGAGTATCTTTAATCTCTCTTTATAAAAGACCACTGTAGTTCATAACTGGGTAACTTAAGGCTACACAACTAGACTAGTTCCAAGTCTATCACTAACATTTGGGTACTTTCCTCTGCACCTCAATGGGAGTCAATTTGCACAAGAGATTCTAGAATTCTATGCACATTGTGAATAGGCTTTATATAGATACTACTTTTAAGTTTTTTATTTTTATTTTTTACTTTTAAATTTTAAGTCAAATGCCCTATGTTTTCTGTCCTTCTATGTCTCAACTTTCAGCCTCTTTTTTGTTTTCATCTATGTCCTCCAAAATTCTACAACCTAGGTTTGATGTTCAACTGGATTTAGAAAAGGCAGAGGAACCAGAGATCAAATTGCCAACATCCCCGGGATCATAGAAAAAGCAACAGAATTCCAGGAAAGCATCTACTTCGACTTCATTGACTACGCTAAAACATTTGACTGTGTGGATCACAAAAAACTGTGGAAAAATTGTAAAGATATAAGAATATCATATCACCATCCTTGCCTCCTGAAAAATCTGTATGGAGGTCAAGAAGCAACAGTGAGAACCAGAAATGGAAAAACATCCTGGTTCCAAATTGAGAAAAGAAATCGTACAAGGCTGTATATTTTCACCTTGCTTATTTAACTTATATGCAGAGTACATCAGGCAAAATGCTGGTGTGGATGAAGCACAAGCTGGAATACAAATTGCATGGAGAAATATCAATAACCTCAGATATGCAGATGACACCACCCTTACCACTGACTGAGGGACCTGAGATTAAGTAACTCCAGGAGTTGATGATGGACAGGGAGGCCTGGCATGCTGCAGTTCATGGGGTCACAAAGAGTCAGACATGACTGAGCAACTGAACTGGAAGAAAAGAGAAGAGGAACTGAAGAACCTCTTGATGAAAGTAAAAGAGGAGAGTGAAAAAGCTGGTTTAAAACTCAACATTAAAATAACTAAGATCATAGTATCCAGTCCCATCACTTCATAGAAAAATGGTTGGGGAAATGATGGAAAATGTGACAGACTACTTTCTTAGGCTCCAAAATCACTGCAGATGGTGACTTCAGCCATGAAATTAAAACATGCTTGCTCCATGGAAGAAAAGCTATGACCAATTTAGAATATTAAAAACCAGGACATTACTTACCAACAAAGATTCATCTAATTAAAGCTATGGTTTTTCCCGTAGTCATGTACAGATGTGAGAATTGGACCATAAAGAAAGCTGAGTGCCAAGGAATTGAAGCTTTTGAACTGTTGTGCTGGAAAAGACTCTTGAGTCCCTTGGACTGCAAAGAGATCAAACAAGTCAATCTTAAAGGAAATCAGTTCTGAATATTTACTGGAAGGACTGATGCTGAAGCTGAAGCTCTAATACTTTGGCCGCCTGATGCAAAGAACTGACTCATTGGAAAAGACCCGGGAGCTGGGAAAATTGAAGGCAGGAGGAAAAGGGGATGACAGAGGATAAGATGGTTGGATGGCTTTATCTACTCAACGGACATGAGTTTGAGTAAGCTCCAGGAGTTGGTGATGGATAAGGGAAGCCTGGCATAATGCAGTCCATGGGGTTGCAAAGAGTTGGAGATGTTTGAGTGACTGAATTGAACTGAATTCTGCTCCTAGCTTCCTATGATTCTCTCTTTTTTTCTTCCTTATCCAAAATTTCTTTTCCCTTTCTCGTTCTTTCTACAGATAAGGAAGAACTTGAGTATGACAGTCTAGGTTTCAGCAAGCAGAGTACCCAAATGCTTTTTAATAGATGAACTGATTCTACTAATGGAGGCAAGAATTTCTACAAGGTACATGAAACCCAGCTGACCTCTTCTGATTTCTTTTCTTTCCACTCCTTTGATCTGTTTCCCCATGGTGCTGGTGGTAAAGAACATGTTTGCTGATGCAGGAGACAGAAGAGATGCAGGGTACAATCCCTGGGTTGGCACGATCCCTTGGAGGAGGAAATGGAAAGCCTGTACAGTATTCTTGCCTGGAGAATCCCATGGACAGAGGAGCCTGGTGGGCAACAGTCCATACGGTCTTAAAGATTTGGACAAGACTGAAGAGACTTAGAATGCATCCATGCATGTCTTGGCATTCTCACAGACAGTATATTGCCTTGCTTTGATTGCTGTTTTTAAAAACATTTTCACTTCTTTACTGATAAAGATAACTCTTATTTTTCAGATAAATTTGCATAGCAGTTACAATATACTAATTCCTAAACAGGAGGGAAAAAAATCATTGCTAGCAAGCACCTACAAATGAAGAGAAAATTTATCAGATTTCTTGATCGGTCTATCAGGCAGTTCATTCACTCACTCTTTGCAACTCAATGGACTACAGCACTCCTGGTTTCCTTGTGCATAACCAACTCCCGGAGTCTACTCAAACTCATGTCCACCATGTTGGTGATGCCATCCAACGATTTCATCATCTGTCATCCCTTCTCCTCCTGCCTTCTATCTTTCCCAGCATCAGGGTCTTTTCCATGAGTAGGTTCTTCACATCAAGTGGCCGAAGTATTGGATTTTCAGCTTCAGCATCAGTCCTTCCAGTGAGTATTCAGGACTGATTTCCTTTAGGATGAACTGGTTGGATCTCCTTTCTGTCCAAGGGAGTCTCAAGAGTCTTCTCCAACACCACAGATCAAAAACATCAATTCTTCAGCACCCAGCTTTCTTTATAGTCCAACTCTCACACCTATACATTTCTACTGGAAAAACCATAGCTTTGACTAGATGGAACTTTGTCAGCAAAATAATGTCTCTGCTTTTTAATATGCTGTCTAGATTGGTCATAGCTTTTCTTCTCAGGAGAAAGCATCTTTTAATTTCATGGCTGCAGTCATCATCTGCAGTGATTTTGGAGCCCCCCCAAAATAAAGTCTGTCACTGTATGCACTGTTTCCCCATCTATTTGCCATGAAATAATGGGACCAGATACCATGATCTTAGTTTTCTGAATGTTGAGCTTTAAGCCAAGTTTTGAGGCTCCTTATTCACTTTCATCAAGAGGCTCTTTAGTTCCTCTTTGCTTTCAGCTTCAAAGGTGACGTCATCTGCATATCTGAGGTTATTGATATTTCTTCTGGCAATCTTGATTCTAGCTTGTGTTTCCTCCAGTCCAGCATTTCTCATGATGTACTCTGCATATAAGTTAAATAAGCAGGGTGAAAATATACAGCCTTGATGTACTCTTTTCCAGATTTGGAACTAGTCTGTTGTTCCATGTCCAGTTCTAACTGTTGATTCTTGACCTGCACACAGATTTCTCAGGAGGCAGGTCAGATGGTCTGGTATTCCCATCTCCTTCAGAATTTTCCACAGTTTGTTGTGATCCACACAGTTAAAGGCTTTGGCATAGTCAATAAAGCAGAAATAGATATTTTTCTGGAACTCTCTTGCTTTTCTGATGATCTAGTTGACATTGGCAATTTGATCTCTGGTTCCTCTGCCATTTCTAAGTATAGCTTGAACATCTGGAAATTCACAGTTCGTATACTGTTGAAGCCTAGATTGAAGAATGTAGAGCATTACTTTGCTAGCATGTGAGATGAATGCAATTGTGCAGTAGTTTGAACATTCTTTGGCATTGCCTTTCTTTGGAACTGGAATGAAAACTGACGTTTTCCGGTCCTGTGTCCACTGCTGAGTTTTCCAGATTTGCTGGCATATTCATTGCAGCACTTTCACACCATTATCTTTTAGGATTTGAAATAGCTCAGTTGGAATTTCATCACCTCCACTAGCTTTTTTCGTAGTGATGTTTCCTAAGGCTTACTTGACTTTGCATTCCAGGATGTCTGACTCTAGGTGAGTGATCACACCATCGTGGTTATCTGGATCATGAAGACCTTTTTTGTACAGTTCTGTGTGTTCTTGCCACCTCTTCTTATTATCTTCTGCTTCCGTTAGGTCCATAACATTTCTGCCCTTTATTGTGCCAATCTTTGCATGAAATTTTCCCTTGGTATATCTAATTTTCTTGAAGAGATCTAGACTTTCCCATTCTATTGTTTTCCTCTATTTATTTGCATTGATCACTAGGGAAGGCTTTCTTATCTCTCCTTATTCTTTTGAACTCTCCATTAAAATGGGTATATCTTTCCTTTTCTCCTTTTCCTTTTCCTTTTCTCCTTTGCCTTTAATTTCTCTTCTTTTCTCAGCTATTTCATCAGACAACCATTTTGCCTTTTTGCATTTCTGTTTCTTGGGACTGGTCTTGATCCCTGCCTCCTGTACAATGTCATGAACCTCTGTCCATAGTTCTTCAGGCACTCTGTCTATCAGATCTAATCCCTTGAATCTGTCACTTCTACTGTAAAATCATAAGGCTTTTGATTTAAGTCATACCTGAATGGTCTAGGGGTTTTCCCTACTTTCTTCAACCAAAACCAGATTTCTTGATGGCAAAGAATTTCTTTCTGTCAATCTAATTGAAATCAGTTTTAGAATATAAAAGTTATAGCAACTATTAAAATGTGCAAAATCAATCAATTTGAACAGAAATGAATGGTTTCATAATGGAATTGAGAATGATTAACACATATACTAATTTTTTTAATGGAATATATAGGTATTCACTGAACCTGGTTGTAAATGAAAAACAAATAACCAATTTACATAGTAAACAGGTAGACTATCATTTGATTGTTTCCATTTTTCTTAAACACACACATACACATATTCTAAAAGGGAGGTATCAACTGGTTTCTGATTGGTTTCTTTAAAAACTAAATGGCAATATACAGTATTTCTACTATAAATGCATTATAATGTACTCTGTGTGTTTTTCAAAATTACAGTCCATCACACACTAGAAGTTCACAAAATCCATTTAGTGGCTCATAGGAAATATTTTTAATGATTTAAGCTGGTATATTTTCCAAATTGTAGATAAATTATAATAAATGCTTTTATATTAATTTGACTTTATTTTATTGTACATTCAGGTTAAACACTACCTGAAGTAATTTTAATTATATAATATATAATATGTATGCAAATAGGTATATTTATAATTTTAAATATAAAATGTATTTTTAAATTTTTATTGAAGTGCAGTTGATTTGCAATATGTAAATTTTTGCTGTATATCAAAGTTGTTTATATATATATTCTTTTTCTCAGACTTGTCGTTACCAAGATGAAGGTGGGAAAGGGAAGGATTGGTAGCTTAGGATTCGCAGATGCAAACTAGTACATATAGGATGGATAAACATCAAAGTCCTACTATGTAGCACAGAGAACCATATTCAATATCATATGATAAACCATAACAGAAAAGAACAAAATGTATTATTACTGGAAGTCTCAGATTTTAAAAAATGGATAGTTTTATATTTTGTACACTAAATATGTAGCAAATTTTATATAATTGTTATGGAATTATACTCCATGATTCTTTTGTAGTTTGTCCAAATATCACCACATTATTGTTCAGTCACTAAGTTGTGTTCGAGTCTTTGTGACCCCATGGACTACAGCACTCGAGGTTTCTCTGTCCTTCACTATCTTCTGGAGTTTGCTCAAATTCCACAGATTCAGTCCACAGAATAAGTGATGTTATCTAACCACCTCATCCTCTGCCTCCCGCTTCTCTTTTGTCTTCAGTCATTCCCAGCATCAAGATCTTTCCCAATGAGTCAGCTGTTCACGGGTGGCCAAAGTATTGAAGCTTCAACTTCAGCATTGGTACTTCCAATGAATATTCAAGAATGATTTCCCTTAGGATTGACTGGTTTGATCCTTGCAGCCCAAAGAACCTCTTAAGAGTCTTCTCTAACATCACAATTTGAAAGCATCAATTCTTTGGTACTCAGACTTATTTATTGTCCAACTCTCACATCCATACATGACAACTGGAAAAACCATAGTGTTGAATATACAGATCTTTGTCAGCAAGTGATGTCTCTGCTTTTTAATATGCTGCTAGATTTGTCATAGCTTTCCTACCAAGGAACAAGCATCCTTTAATTTCAACCCTGCAGTCACTGTCTGTAATGATTTTGGAGCCCAAGAAAAGAAAATCTGTCACTGCTTCCACTTTTTCCCCTTCACCACATTATGGATACTCTTAAATTTTGTGGATTAAACCAACATATGAGAGAGAGTGATAGGACTTAAAAAATTAAAAATAAAAAGGACTGAAATACGTTCTTAATCTAACATGTATAAGGATGTGTCTGGTAGAGGTTATCTGTGATCATCCATGTTAACTACTAGTATTTTTTATTTTTGTATTTTGTTGGCAAAGATACGGATCTGAGCCAATAAAATTAGACACGTTTCAGAGGTGTTTGCAAGAAAGAGGGAAGAACTTCTGAAAAGGACAGTAATTAGGATTCTGCAGAGAAGGCCTGTATTGAGCCTTGAGTTTCTGCACGACTTGGCATGTCATTTTTCCTGCAAAGTGGTGGTGACTATAGCGAATAAACCAGGTGCTCATAGATCCACATCGACAGCACTGTCCTTGTCCAGACACCCGTGTCAAGAAATCCGTGCTAAAGACAGCAAGGCTTACTCCTGAGGTGTTTTCTGTCTGCTGGCTTGTGTTGCTAGTGACTGTGGCCACAATCTGTCACTCACCCTGCTTCCTGCCGCTACTGGAGAGTAGCCAACCTGCCCAGAGGGTATGATACAATGAGTGAAAACAATTTTTCTATACCTGATAAGCTTCACCATGTCCATTTCAGAGTGCCACTAAGTGAGCAGATTTTTTTCTACCTGTTCATCTCCAAAAATATTAATCCATATCTGCATTCAATAAATACTAACATATTTCTTGAAGGTCTAAAATGTCCATCTATGTAAAAAGGACATAAACATGAGCTCAAATGCCAACAAGATATGTTAAGACATGGTCTTAAGACACTGCACTTGGGAAAATCAAATAAGGCTTCACTGGAGTGTGTGGAGTGGGAGGCAGGGCCAGTATTTTAATAATATGTGAGCAACATTATGATGAGACAAAGTGAGAGGCAGAGGCACAAAAGGTGTACAATGGTCTGATAAAATAAAATTCCACAATGTCCACACTATTTGCCCTATTTTCCAGACATATTATTTGAACTGATCTAAAGCTCAACATTCAGAAAACTAAGATCATGGCATCTGGTCCCATCACTTCATGGCAAATAGATGGGGAAACAGTGGAAACAGTGTCAGACTATTTTTNCTCCAAAATCACTGCAGATGGTAATTGCAGCCATGAAATTAAAAGACGCTTACGCCTTGGAAGGAAAGTTATGACCAACCTAGATAGCATATTCAAAAGCAGAGACATTACTTTGCCAACAAAGGTCCATCTTGTCAAGGCTATGGTTTTTCCAGTAGTCACGTATGGATGTGGAAGTTGGACTGTGAAGAAAGCTGAGCACTGAAGAATTGATGCTTTCGAACTGTAGTATTAGAGAAGACTCTTGAGAGTCCCTTGGACTTCAAGGAGATCCAACCAGTCCATTCTGAAGGAGATCAGTCCTGGGTGTTCTTTGGAAAAAATGATGCTAAAGCTGAAACTCCAGTACTCTGGCCACCTCATGTGAAGAGTTGACTCATTGGAAAAGTCAACTGGGAGGGATTGGAGGCAGGAGGAGAAGGGGACGGCAGAGGATGAGATGCCTGGATGGCATCACTGACCCAAAAGACATGAGTTTGGGTGAACTGCGGGAGTTGGTGATGGACAGGGAGGCCTGGCATGCTGCAATTCATGGGGTCGCAAAGAGTCGGACACAACTGAGTGAGTGAACTGAACTGATTCTTTCATTGTTTAGTTATACTCTTTAATTAATGCAATTATAGTATTGTATTAGCTGCTCAGCAGCCTGCCAGGCTCCTCTGTCCATGAAATTGACCAAGCAAGAATACTGGAGTAGTCATTCCCTTCTCCAGGGGATCCTCCCAACTCAGGGATCAAACTTGAGTCTCCTGCATTGCAGGCAGATCCTTTCCCATCTGAGCTACCGGGAAGCCCTAAGCATAAAGTTAATTTTATTTTTACCATCTTTCTTAAAAATAAAAGGGCCTTATATTGTGTTCTACCCAACCACCCTACTAATAACTTCAATGCTTTCATTTCATTATTGCTTCATACAGTTAGTATTTATTTCGATTTACATATTGTTTCTAGTTTCCTTGATTTCTAGCTTTTTTTTCCCTTTGGTAGTGTCTTAGGTCTTCCTTCTCAGATAGTTTTCATTATCCCTAAAGTATAGACATTATGTGCTACTTTAGGAAGTTAGTTTTAAGATGTATTCATAAGCAGTTTGTGTCTATACAAAGATCTTAATATCACTTTCATTGATGAAAAACTTACTTTGTAAGGAGTATATCTCTAGCTTAATAGCAAATATTTCTCATTCGATTGTCTTCTGCCTCCTGTTATTTTAGTTGGAAAGTTATTTTAATTGTCAGTCCTTTGTATGAGACATCTTTTACCTCTGACTCCTTTATAAGTTCTGCAGTTTCACTGCCATTTATTTTATCGTAGACTTTAAAAAAAAATTATTCTCATTGGAATTCACTGGGCTTCTCATAAAGGCAAAATATCATCATTCATTAATTCTGGAAATTGAGTTATTAATTATTTCAATATTCAATTATTTCTTTAGTCTCCCTCTAAAATAGTATCTCTTTCTACTGTAAGTCTCTTAAACTGTCATATCTTCTGTCCCTTTGTCTCTTTGTCCCTGGCAAGACACATTAGTAGGAGCACTAACTGGGGGTACATCAAAGAGGATAGTTGTTTGTTTTTTTTTTTACTTATATAAGTATTGTCACTTCTAGGCCTCAACTTGTTTATACTTAGAATTTTCATTAGAATTTTTAGAAAAAAAATTTATACTTCTCTGATTGTTTTCCTTTTCAGAATAATTTTTAACTAGTTTATCTGCAGAGGAGGTTGCTCCTTGTGGAGTTCCTATGGGGTTTTAATGGTGGTTTCAGATTTGGCCTATTTGTTGCATTCCAAGTTTTGTTCATATGCTTCAAGAACTTTGGTCATTGCATTCAGAATCTAGGTCAAAAGTTCTGAAATGTACCTCCAGGATAAATGCCAATTCTAGTGATTGCTTACCATACGAATTACTTTTTATTATAGTTTCGGTCCTCTGTAGAATATAGTTGCTTTCTCACCATCTAAGCCAGGAATTTTAAAGGGTGTTTAAAATATGTCATCTATCACTTGGGGGTATGCTTATCTGAAGTGGATTAGTTTTGAAATGATTAACCCATTATTATATGAAACTCTTTAATATAATAAATATTGAATAATAATTTTAAAATGAGATGTATATATTTGCTAAATACAAATTGTGTCTATTTCTAGCTTTTAAAAAACAGTATATAAACTATGCAATCATTAAAATATCTCCAAAATATCAAAAGCTATACAGTAGAATATAAATTAACATACTAAGAATTGACACAAAGAATACCTATTAAAATAGAGTGTTCAACTTGAAAGAACCAAACTTAAGTGTGACCACCAAAGGATAATAGACATAAAGAAACATGACAAGAAAAAACACTCAGACACATCTGTTTCTTGGCCTTTAGCCTGAAAAGCCATGTGTCACATGGATCTTTATGTGATAAGATACTTTCAACAATATGAAAGATGATAGCTTCCAATAGCCTTATAACATGGCAGGAACAGTAATTACATGGCTATTTCTAATTTTTATTCTCAGTGTCCATCATAATTTTCAAAATTAGCATGCATTACAGGCTTTGTTATAGGGAGTTAAAGTGGGCAAGGGATAGAACAATCTGATGCTTTGCTTTAAAATAGCAAAACAGCATAGAGAAGCAGATAAATGTACTATTAGCATGTCCCTGAAATAAGTAGCATCTGCATCTATCTATCTAACTACTATCTGCTACAAACCCACCTGTTCTACAAACAGACCTTTTAGAGATATTAAAAAACAATTTCAGATTGAATATTATTTCTCAATTATGGATTTAATGACTTATATGTAAAACCCTTTAGCAATCTGATGTTTTGAATGTTACAGTTTTAACTGGAAAAGCATGAGGAAAACATCACATAACACTTTTTTGTAACTTTATGTGTAAAGGGTTTTTTTTGTGTGTGTTTTTTTGGGGGGTCCCTTCTACTTTCACTTTCTAGTTTACAGGCTTTAATAAATCAGACACTTGTTCTTATGAGATTCTTTAAAAACCTCCATAGGGTCTTTATACTTGTAGTTCTCACAAAGAAAATTTCAGCTAAAGAACTATGGTAAATTGCCAGTTTTTTGAGCTTTCCTGATAGCTCAATTGGTAAAGAATCCATCTGTAATGCAGGAGACCCAGGTTCAATTTCTGGGTTGAGAAGACCTGCTGGAGAAGGGATAGGCTACCCACTCTAGTATTCTTGGGCTTCCCTTGTGGCTCAGCTGGTAAAGAATCTGCCCATAATGTGGGAAACCTCAGTTGGATATCTGGGTTGAGAAGATCCTCTGGAGAAGGAAAGGCTATAAACTTCAGTATTCTGGCCTGGAGAATTCCTTGGCCGGTATAGTCCATGGGGAAGCGAAGAGTTGGACATGACTGAGCAATTTTCACTTCACTTCACCAATTTTGTACTAAATAATCGAAGTATATAACACATTTCCATATTATTATAAGTTAAAGTCTATTACTTGATTGAGAATCTCTGTAAAATACAAAAGTTTATTTCCTCAACTAATTAGACTTATCATTAATATAATGTAAAAAATGAAAGACAGTTTTGTGGTTAACATTTTACCTGCAAATTTTATTATTTGCAAAATACATAATTTAATCAGTTATAAAGATAATGAAAACACTATTTACTATCATACAAACCAATAATTTTAGCACTTTAATTTAAAATTAAGAAAATAATGCTAAAAAATTGAGATTAAAGTATAGTAATTGTTTGTAAACAGTACTTCTGCACCCATGGGAAAGTGTTATTGTGAATTTTCTAAAATTACTCCTAATTAAAATAACCTATTGTCTCTGTAAAGTTTTTTTTAAGTTTATAGTAATAATTTCCAATGAATAATTTTCATTGTATTTTAAGTAGCATTCTCCTCCTCTCTTCAATTAAAGACATGGTCAGGGATCAATAGCCAATCTCTCTATGATACTACAATTCAAAAGAGAAATAGTGCAGTAGGGCCAATACAATAAAATTGTTTTCATTACAAAACATTCAAATATCATCAGGAACAGAAAAATATGTCAATTTTCCATATGGCATATATGACTGGCAATCAATTTTTAAATAATATTTCTATCTAAAATGAAATGTTTCAGCTGAAGCATTTGCAACTGCTTCTAGTTTCTAGCACTGACCATCTTTCAGAGCTAAATTACAGATACAGTGTATATGAATAGAAAACAAAGAATAAAATTATTATTAATGTATGATTCACTGGGAAGACTATAATGAGATGAAATGGGAAGAGGGTGTATGTGAGGTGAATATGGATCCACGCTTTTTTTTTTTGCAAAGACACACACAGAGCTTACTTTAATACTTTTTAAACATAAACTTGATGTGATAACAAGAAACCTCAGAAGTGGGACCTGGAGCTGGTACATACTACACTCATCTGTGGGCAAGAAGATATTAGGATAAGACAGACTTAAAATCTGGTGCATGTGATTTTTTTTTTTTTTTTTT
>SJYV01007181.1:942820-968225 GCA_006410875.1 Neotragus pygmaeus
TTTTTTTTTTTTTTTTTTAGTTTCAAAGTCTAAGTAGGTAATGAAATGGCAATTGTAAGGTGAGTTCAAATATTTTGTCAGGTATCATATTTACATATTGTAAGAATAATCAGTTATAAAACAAGAAAATGATTTTGACATAAAGACATAGGTTTAAAGGTTGATTAACCATAGGGTACTATGAATGGTTTGATCACTTAATTATATGATGTGTGGCTTACATTATACTTGAGAATACTTCCCACTTTGTGACACATAATTAAAGAAGTTTATTCTCCAGTGAGCTCAGAAAAGCAGGAGCTCCCAATGCTACCTGACTTGGGGAAGCAGTAACAAAAGGAGATAGAGACACTGCTGCTGTTGCTAAGTCACTTCAGTCGTGTCCGACTCTTAGCGACCCCATGGACTGCAGCCTACCAGGCTCCTCCATCCATGGGATTTTCCAGGCAAGAGTACTGAGGTGGGGTGCCATTACCTTCTCCAGTAGAGACACTAGATATAGGTTTATAATTTACCTCAGTTATGCAGTACAGAGGGAATCACAGGTTCCTTGTGGGAACAGGTGCCAGGAATTTTATTAAATCATGGCTTACTGTTTGTCCCAAGTTATAACGTTAGTATAATAACAGTGATAGTGGAAGATGATTCTATGAAGTTCAATGTCAAGCTAAAAGGAAGATTAACATATATATTTCAAGGCTTAATACAAATGGCAGAGGAAGGGTTGTGTAGAAAGAGACAACTAAGTAAATAAAACCCAATACAGTAAGTGCTATAAAGTAGCAGTTAATATCCTTTGGATCTTAAGGAAAGCTAAAGTTGAGAGGTGCTGTTGGTAGGTAATAAGCGACAGCAAGAACAGACAGAAATGGCAGAAATAGCAGCCCAGAGATGTAACACTGAATAAATAATACATTCTAGAATCAACGGACACTTTACTGTGGCTATAGATTAAGTTATGTGCAGGGGAAAAGAAAAGGTAAATTAAAATGTAAACAAAGTGGAATCTATGCATGTGAGATTTTCAAGTTCATATTAAGAAATTTTGACTCCATATTTACAGGTAAATGATGGATATTTATAAGCAAAGAAGTAAAACAGAGTCATATATTACAACATATTACAGTCATATATTACAATCTGTGCCTGTATGGGTCAGAGATCATGTTGGGAGTGATTTAACAGCAAAATGGGGAAAGGGAAGTTAGAAGACTGAGAAGCAGAAGGTGGAGAGGAATTACCTACATACGGGAAAGGGAAGCGAACCCTCACTTATTGAGCAATACTTCTGTGTAGGAGCTGTGCTAGGCTTCAAGTGAATATATGTTCCCTTGACTTGTGCTGCAAACCTATGTAAGCAGATATAATATCCATCTTACAGATCAGTTTAAATTTCATGAAAGTAGAACACAGAGCCATACCCAAGCCATACCCATACTCAACTACTGACAGTTAACACAATTAATTTAAGTGACTTATTCTACTAAAATTGACTTTTGTTGGGCAAACTATCTTTCACTGAGTTTAAAAGTTATGGTTTGCAGGACAGAATTTAGGAAACATAAAGAGAAAGCTGAACATTGATAGGTGAGGAAAGCATAGCACGGTAAGAGGAAGAATACAAATTAAAGCGGGGAAAGAAGAGCAATTGACACTAAAAGCAATGTCAATGGAAAGACGATGGTGGCCTCAAACTGTAAAAACCAGACTATTTAATAAGGCCCAAGCAAATGAACACCTTGTGTGAGAAGGTTAGGGGCAGTTCATGTAAAGGAGTCATGTTCCTTTTCTGAATTTACTTGAAGCAGAAACTAAGAGTCTTGGAGAAACAAGGAGTTAAGTTCTAGTCAGAGGAGATTGGGAGGAATTCATGATTCTTAAGAACTCTCTGAGATATTAGAAAGAGTGGGCGATCCCCAATGGGTGTAATTCAAACCAAAATGCATTCAACTATCAATAGCAAAGTCGCTCAGTCGCGTCCGACTCTTTGCGACCCCATGAACAGTAGCCAACCAGGCTCCTCCGTCCATGGGATTTTCCAGGCAAGAATACTGGAGTGGGTTGCCATTTCCTTCTCTAGGGGATCTTCCCAACCCAGGGATCGAACCCAGGTCTCCTGCTTTGTAGGCAGATGCTTTACCATCTGAGCTACCAGGGAAGTCAATGGAGAGAGCAATTATTATTAATAACTGGCTTTTCATAGGGAAGATGATAGCAAATACCTGGGTTAATTTACCAAGTAGCCCAGAGAAACCAAGTATCTGTAAGCAAGTAGGGCCTCTAATACCCACAACTACTTACACTTACAAATCTCCTTTCCCTCTTAACAGAGAAACACCAAGAGAAATACCATCCCTAACCCCTTCTACCTTCACCAAAAAATCCACCAGATTTTAGCTATCATTTTGGAATAAATGCATGTTATAATTGCTTTATTTGTATTAACAGCCTATAATAGATTTTCTATTACTCTGGATTAACTCATCTGCTAAATGTTTAAAATACTTTATGGTAAAATTTAAGATATGCCTGTATTTGTTGCTAATGGACAATTAACAAAGTACCTCAGTTTCCTAGAAAAAAGACAGCTACAAGACCATTGCATTTAGACTCCCATCGAACAACTTTTCTTCAGTAATAAATTCTCAGAGCAAAAGGTTAACTTGTAAATTCAATAAAGAACATTTTACTTTCTTAGTGACCTGAGTCCTAATATAATGAATAAAGGATCATTTTATTGCACACAACATATGGGGAAATTTCCAATTTCATTACAGTGTTTCATCAGGTGTAAACAGGCCTTTATGTCTTACAGATTTAACTGTGAAAAAATAATTTAGATATTCTGGTAAGTAATCTAAAGGAAGGTTATGTAAATTTCAAATCTAATTTCTGAAAGAGGTACACAAGAGATATAATTCCTAATAGATTTATTCTTTTCAATGGATTGCCTATATCTATTATGCTATAAAATTGTCCATAGTCACTTCTCGCACTTCTGCATTTTTAATATTGTCTGACTTAGGAAAGATAGACTATTCAAAGAAGAAAATCAAAATCTCTAATAGGAAATGGTATAAAGTTGTACTAAATTATCTTATGTGCTCCTCTGTCTTTTTAACCAGACTTTAGCAATGTTATATTGTTCGGCCAAAATCAGATCAATACCTAACTGAAACAGCAACAGCCACAGAGAAAAACCTGTATTGTTTTCAGAGAAAAGATGAATTAGCATAGTGAACACAAGCTAGTGATCTCATTTAGAGATTTGGATTCTAAACTATGAACAGTTCAATACCCTGCTGAAGAAAAACAAAAGACAATTTTTATCCAAAATAGAATATTCTCACCCTGAGAAAGATGGTAGGTAATGTAATGTGATCTCCAACTATTTTCACTTTGACAATAGCATCTTGAATACATAAACTTTGGATTTCACTCAAAAATTAGAATCATCAAATATGGGCGACTAAAAATCAAACACTGCATTTGAAGAAGAGATATAATTATATATGTATTAAAGTGCTTTTTTTTTTTTCCATTGGTTGATGGGAGGATTTAGTTTGGTAATGTATTCAGGACCACTTGGAGCTGAAAGTGAAAAAGCATTAAGAGAAAATTATTATTAGTATCCTTCTCAGAAGGAAATATGTGCACCGTGATTCAATGGATAAAACTAATATACATAATTGTAGACCGCCAGTTCGGCAACTTTCACTCAATAGCGGAAGCGTTATGATGAAAATTCATTTCACAAAATAAGAAGTATCTATAGAAATTGTTAATTATAAAAGATTTTCTCACAAGCTTTAATATTTTGTAGACAAAAGAATAAGAAAGAATGTTAATTTGCAATGCAATTTACTAGGTGAATTACATTGGGCAAGTAGGTTATCACATCTAAGCCCTATTTCTTCATCTTTCATATGGAATGAAACATAAATGACTATTTCAAATATTAAATTTCTATAACATGCCAAGCTCTTTGTTTTGAATGTATAATAATTTCTCAACACTCAGATAGGAAACCACTAGAGGGAAATTAAGGCCAAAGGCCATAAAGATGTATATAGTATTGTAGGTCTTTTTTCAACTTAAAGAGGAAAAAAACAAGGTTATTTTTTAAACTGCAAGAATAACTCAGTCAGGTATGTAAATAAATAAGGCGCATGTACTTCACATTTGAAAGTTCCATATATTTAGGAAACTGAATAATGTTTCATATTTAAAATATATGATACAAATAAAGCATATTTATGTAAAACCCAATAATTATATTTCTGTAATATTCTGCATTGCTAATATTCATCAGGATGTTGTATTTTGCTCTATTTTTCAAAAGAGGTAAAGGGTATGGAGAACATTCAGAAAAAAAAAAAATGATTTTGGATATAAAATAGTATCTTAAGGGAATAGTTGAAATAGCAGGTATTATTTAGTTTAAGATAAAGTGGCGAACAAAGGGGAAGATTAGACATCTATCTTCATTAGGATATGAATTGAACTAGATGACTTATTGAAATCCATTTTCCGTTTTTGCCACTTTCTTCTAAGGTAAATATATACTGATATAGATACAGATATAGTTCAATAGGTGAAGTGACAACAAGCATTAAGAACACTGAATATTCCTTACACACACACACACACACACACACACACACATACATTCATTCAGTATTTCTCAAAGCTGAGACTCAGAATCATACATATCAAATCACCCAGTAATTGTTTAAAATGCAGATTCCTGAGTACCTCCCAGGGCCTACTGAATCAAAATCTTTGGTGATGGGATTTGAAAATCTACAGATGTAATAAGCACACAGGATGATATATATAAGTTCACTGGAATTGGAGAACTACTGATTTAGAAGAAAATGCTTAGTTCTGTACATTTTTCAGTTGACTGTCAAGGTCACCATGGCGGTCACCTCCATGTAAGCTAGCCTGGAAAGGGAAAAGAGTTTTAACCAAATGTGTTGAAGATTTATGAGCTAAGACTGATAATTGCCTTGCATTCACATTCTATTGGCTACAATTCAGTTAAACGACCACACCTTACATAAGGGTGTCCTGGAAATTTAATCCAGTTGTATGCACAGGAAAAGGAAACAGGAAGTCTCTGACTAAATCTAACTCCACTGAGGCAGTGGAAAAAAGATTGCTCTTCATTGTTTCTCAAAGTGGGGTAGATGCAATCTCTGGAGTTTCCTAGACACCACCCTGACTGGATTAGAATCTTAGCATTGTGGCGTAGAAATAGTCATTTTAAACAACTGTCTCATGATATTGTTAGACATAGTGAAATTTGAGAATGATTCCTAGATATTTTTTCTTCCTTTTTCTCTACCATGTTTTCTTTGAAGAGTAATTTTTAAAAATTGTTTCACCTGATTTTCTAGAAGCAGCAGTCATTTAAAAAATATTTTGAGGACATATTTTAATGAAGAATTGTATCAGTATTAATTTTTGAATTGAAGACCATCTGCCTATAGACAATCTTATGCCAAGTGAAGAAAGAAATGTTCATGAGCTGGTACTAATCACTGAAGCTTTTGTTATTTCCTCCAACAGAATATTGCTCCATATTAAAGGGATAAAGGATTAAGAGCTATGGTTTTTATTGAAACAAACAAAAATTTAACTTCTGCATCAGCTTTTTTTTTTCTATTGAAGAATTTCTTTTAAAAAAGAAATATTAATGTTCTCCTTTCAGGGATTATTTTTTTTAATCATTTTAAGTTGAAGTACTCCATAGTTTTTTGTTTACCAGGCTATTCAAGATACATTTGGTAAGCAGCTACTAGTCACTCATGATCCCTGAAACCCAATGTGGTAATTTCAATTACCTTTTGTCAAGACCAATATCTTCAAAAATGACCAGAATAAATATATAGTGGGAAATTTCGAGTCTATATGGTAATTTTAGAAAAGGAAATGCACAAGTCTATCGATTTCTTTTTTTTTTAATTTTTCTCCTACTGTGAAATGCCCTATAATTGCATTCTCCAAACAAAAAGATGAGTTAAAAAGGAAAGTATTTATAAGCTAAACCATTTTAATATGTTCTGTCAATAACCGATAAATATTCTGAAACATGTTCTGATGTTTTAGACTTTCTTTGTGAAAGTTGGAATATTGGCTAAATCTAAATTCTAACAAATACTGACGGAGAAGCTGCCTTATGCCAGGTATCTAGCAGAGAAAATATATGAAACTGCAGTTCCCACAGGCCCAAACAGTCAATATATTCTCATGATGCATTTGTAATTATAGAATGAAATCTTCATTTAGACATAGGTTTTTCATTGTTCAGAAAATATTATTTGTATGACAAAAGGCTGTTGTATGAAAAATAGCTTATTCTAATTTCTCTTTATATACCATTTATTCCTTTCTACAAACAGCCTATACTCCATTATTAATCATTCCATGACTGTTGTTATAATTTAAAATAGCTCTATGATATGTTAGTGATTATAAAGATATTCTTTTATACTTAAAGCACTATTTGAAAAATGGAAAGATCCTTATAATCATTTTATGATGAGAGAAAATATTTATGAGATACCCTTAGTTCCATGGTGAAATAATGGTCATATAAGTCTTTAATGAAATATTGTTAATCTGTTTCTACTAATCTCCTTAACTAAATGTTTTGATGTTAAAGGAAATTTCAATTAAAATAATCCTCACTGACCATTAAATTAATGGTGGAAATAGTAGAACACAAGCATTAATACATGTAAAGATCACAAAAGAAGCAAAATTTCTATTCATCATAAAAAAATAAATAACTTTCCATCCAAGATTCCTTATCACATTTAACCAAAATATAATTATGACATTCTTTCTTCAGTTCAGTTCAGTCTCTCAGTCATGTCTGACTCTTTGTGACCCCATGAACCACAGCAGGCCAGGCCTCCCTGAACATCACCAACTACCAGAGTCTACCCAAACTCATGTCCATTGAGTCCATGATGCCATTCAACCGTCTCATCCTCTGTCACCCCCTTCTCCTCCTGCTCTGAATCTTTCCCAGCATCAAGGTCCTCTCCAAAGAGTCAGCTCTTGTGCCATCTCTTCTTGGTATCTTCTGCTTCTGTTAGGTCCATAACATTTCTGTCCTTTATTGAGCCCATCTCTGCATAAAATGTTCCCTTGGTATCTCTCATTTTCTTGAAGAGATCTCTAGTCTTTCCTATTCTGTTCTTTTCCTCTATTTCTTTGCATTGATCACTGAGGAAGGCTTTCTTATCTCTCCTTGCTATTCTTTGGAACTCTGCGTTCAGAAGGTATATCTTTCCTTTTCTCCTTTGCTTTTCACTTCTCTTCTTTTCACAGCTATTTNTTAAAATAGCTCTATGATATGTTAGTGATTATAAAGATATTCTTTTATACTTAAAGCACTATTTGAAAAATGGAAAGATCCTTATAATCATTTTATGATGAGAGAAAATATTTATGAGATACCCTTAGTTCCATGGTGAAATAATGGTCATATAAGTCTTTAATGAAATATTGTTAATCTGTTTCTACTAATCTCCTTAACTAAATGTTTTGATGTTAAAGGAAATTTCAATTAAAATAATCCTCACTGACCATTAAATTAATGGTGGAAATAGTAGAACACAAGCATTAATACATGTAAAGATCACAAAAGAAGCAAAATTTCTATTCATCATAAAAAAATAAATAACTTTCCATCCAAGATTCCTTATCACATTTAACCAAAATATAATTATGACATTCTTTCTTCAGTTCAGTTCAGTCTCTCAGTCATGTCTGACTCTTTGTGACCCCATGAACCACAGCAGGCCAGGCCTCCCTGAACATCACCAACTACCAGAGTCTACCCAAACTCATGTCCATTGAGTCCATGATGCCATTCAACCGTCTCATCCTCTGTCACCCCCTTCTCCTCCTGCTCTGAATCTTTCCCAGCATCAAGGTCCTCTCCAAAGAGTCAGCTCTTGTGCCATCTCTTCTTGGTATCTTCTGCTTCTGTTAGGTCCATAACATTTCTGTCCTTTATTGAGCCCATCTCTGCATAAAATGTTCCCTTGGTATCTCTCATTTTCTTGAAGAGATCTCTAGTCTTTCCTATTCTGTTCTTTTCCTCTATTTCTTTGCATTGATCACTGAGGAAGGCTTTCTTATCTCTCCTTGCTATTCTTTGGAACTCTGCGTTCAGAAGGTATATCTTTCCTTTTCTCCTTTGCTTTTCACTTCTCTTCTTTTCACAGCTATTTGTAAGGCCTCCTCAGACAGCCATTTTGCTTTTTTGTATTTCTTTTCCATGGGGATGGTCTTGATCCCTGTCTCCTATACAATGTCACGAACCTCTGTCCAGAGTTCATCAGGCACACTGTCAGATCTAGTCCCTTAAATCAATTTCTCACTTCTACTGTATAATCATATGGAATTTGATTTAGGTCATACCTGAATGGTCTAGTGGTTTTCCCTACTTTCTTCAATTTCAGTCTGAACTTGGCAATAAGGAGTTCATGATCTGAGCCACAGACACTCTTTAATTTGCCCCATATATATATCCCTCATAGCTCAGCTGGTAAAGAATCCACCTGCAATGCAGGAGACCCTGGTTTGATTCCTTGGGTGGGAAGATCCTCTGTAGAATGGATAAGCAACACACTACAGTTTTCTTGGCCTTCCCTGTCATTCAGCTGGTTAAGAATCCACCTGCAATGTGGGAAACCTGGGCTCCATCCCTGGGTTGGGAATATCCCCTGGAGAAAGGAAAGGCTACCCACTGCAATATTCTGGCCTGGAGAATTCCAAGGACTGTGTCATCCATGGGGTTGCAAAGAGTCAGACACATTGTTGCTTAGTCTCATCCAACTCTTTGAGACCCTATGGACTGTAGCCCACTAGGCTCCTGTATACATGGGATTTTCCAGCCAAGAATATTGGAGTGAGTTGCCATTTCCTTCTCAGGGGATCTTCCTAACCCAGGGATCGAACTTCTCACATTGCGGGCAGACTCTTCACTGTCTGAGCCACTAGGGAATCCCATTATATACATATACAAGCTGTTTCTACCTTGTGTTTGCTCTCAGGTTGTTCTACCACACTTGGTATAATAGGGTGCATAATATTTTAACTTTGAAAAGGCAAAAACAAGACATTAAATTTATAAGAAATATAATTAAAAACAAAGCAAACTTTTAAAAAGTCTGAAATACAGTTACCAAATGATGTTTTCTTTATTCACAAGTGTTTTTCTATATCAACAAAAAAATGACAACTGATTATAATGAAATATGACCTTTTAGGGAAAATATACAAACTAGACAACCAATATAGAAATAAATGCTTAACCTCACTCAAAATTACTTTCAAACAAAACAAACTAGTTATGTAATGTATTTTCAAAGATTAAAATATCTCTAATATTTAGGTCTGTCTAGCATATGCAAATGTGATGTAATCTTAAACTACCAGATGGAGTGAAACTTTGTACAATAATCTTGAGAGACAATTAACATCTATCAAAACTTTACATCTATCTTCAAATATATAATTTCACTCTACAACATACTTTTGCATTTAAGGAAAAGAATCTCACTAGTTTCTAGTCTTCCTTTCCTTTTTTTTTTTTTTGCTTGTTTTTCTTTTTCTTTCCTTATTGTTCTGGAGTATGTTTTCAAGTAGCTTTCTCAAAATGGGTATGTGCAAGAGGTTTTTAGTTATCTAAAGGCATCTTTCCTCATTCTTCCAAGGGAACAAAAAACTGTGTCACCCAGTACACTTAAGGTTGAGGTTATGCTCTTAAGTAGAACCAGAAACTGCAAAAGAAGAAAAACAGAACCTTCCTAATGGTATTGCCTCAAGCTAAGCAAATATTAAATCTTCTTTTAGAAAATTCCTGTATTTTATTATGCTACAAAGAGTGTCTCCATTCATGAGAGTTGCCTGTATTCACTGTCTCCAGTTTCTAACAATTTCCTCAACTCACTATAATTTGTCTTGAACTCTCCTTTGCTTCCTCAAAACAACTTTAAGAAAACCAATGATCTCCCTTGTACTAAATCTAATGAACATTATTATGAAACGCTTTAAATTCTCAGCATAATCCGTAGATGTAAAACACAGTCTCTCATTGGAATTTTTTCATGCCTTTTCTAGAGAAACATCATATTTGTTGGTATTCTGAATTGGCCTCTTTGGAAGCTAATTCCACAAGGCTTAGTCACAGGATTCTTATTCATTATATACACCTATTCATTAGTCAGTAGAGTTTAACCCTGGCTGTGTTTTAGGCTTAACTCAGAAGACATGAATAGTGGTATTTCCACAGTATTATGCCCAGGAAATTTTGTATATATAGTTGTCCAGTTGTTAAATCATGTCTGACTCTTTGCAACTCCATGGACTGCAGCATGCCAGGCTTCCCAGTCCTTTCCTATCTTCTGGAGTTTGCTGAAACTCATGTCCATTGAGTCAGTAATGCCATCCAACCATTTCATCCTCTGTTGCCCCCTTCTCCTCCTGCTCTGTGTGTGTGTGTGTGTGTGTGTGTGTGTGTGTGTAGGCTTCCCTGGAGGTTTAATGGTAAAGAACCTGCTTGCCAATGCTGGAGACACAGGAAACTCAGGTTCAATCACTAGGTCAGGAAGATTCCCCTGGAGAAGGAAATGGCAACCCACTCCATTATTATTGCCTGAGAAATCCCATGGACAGAGGAGCCTTGCAGGCTTATAGTCCATAGCGGGTGCAAAGAGGTGGACCTGACTTAGCGACTAAATAACAGTGACAATCCATATGAGAGGGTAACAGGCAGGAAGGCTAAGGGTCTCCAAATGCAGGAAACAGGCTGCAAGTGTCAGATTATTCTCTCTCTCTCTTTTAAGCAGCAGGAGAAAACAAACTACAAGTGTCAGAACTTTTTCCCCCTTTTCTATACAAATTTAAAAGGAGATTTCTTTTCAAATTCTGTGTTACCATGATGACACTTGGTTCCACCTGAACTTAAAACTTTTCTCAAATCTTGAGCTAACCAATGCTTTTTCTTATGGATATATTTTTCAATATTTCCAATGTTTTTCTTAAGTTATGTTACTGAACTATGTATTTACCCTAGACTCTGTCTTCACATCAGTTTCCCTAAGACTCAGAACCAACTTGGCAAATCAGTATGTTTTAGTCATGCAAATGTTCTCTTAAGCTATGTTAATCAGACTATGTCTTTGCTTGGAAATCAGCCTTTCTTCAAGATTCATGTCAATGTTGTTTTCTGTTCTGGGACAACTCACCTTCTGCCAGTGTTATCTCAAAATGCATGTTGTGGGTGAGGGGCCTGGTTCCAGTCTCTGAGTTTTGAGACATTTCCTTTCTCTAACTAGCAGCGTGCTGGCATGCTGCAGTCCATGGGATCGCAGAGTTGGACACAACCGAGTGACTGAACTGAACTGAGTAGCTATATAACATCCAGCTAAAGACTCGCAGGGGGGCACTCTTTCTGCCCCCTTCTGATGTCTATGTCAGAAGCTTTCTCTATCTCTTTTATACTTTAATAAAACTTTATCACACAAAAGCTCTGAGTGATAAAGCCTCATCACTGGTCCTGGATTGAATTCCTCTCCTCTAGAGACCAAGAATCTCAGCATCTTTGACAGCTCAGCAACAACCTTTCATCTATATGTGTGTATATGTCCTTTCCCAAAGAGTCTTAGACACTGTTTAACTACTTATCACCTATGAAATTTTAATATCATTATATACTTTATATACCATGATACCATTATTGCCATTACCATTAATACTATCATATACTGTATATTTGTACTATGTGCCTCTCGGTGCTTGTGCATAAACATGTGAGATATTTGTCACCATTCAAGAAATAAGTTTCACCCCTTTGGAGATGATATCACTTTCATTGAGACTACATGGATAATACAGTCCATGGGCGCTCTAAATTGTACATGTCCAGAACAAATGTGATTGTTTCACTTCAAACACAATTCCACCAAGGATGTTTATATAAGTAAATAGAACTAACATGTAATCAGCTATAACAGCTAGACACTTAAAAGGCATCTTTGCAATCCCCTGCTCCTAGCTAAACCCCCTTGCCGAATCTCTCAATATTTTCTAATTCATTTCATGAATATCTCAGTCACCTGCCAACGTTTTTACATCTCCCTTTCCACCATCCTAATAAATTCTTGCCTTTATAGAGCCAACAGGGTAAACTTTGGCCTCGATGACTTGAAGCATGAATATGATTGGTAGCTTTCCTAGTGGCTCAGATGGTAAAGACTCTGCCTGCAATGCAGAAGACCCAAATTCGATCCCTGGGTCAAGAAGATCCCCTGGAAAAGGGAATGGCAACCCACTCCAGTGTGCTTGCCTGGAGAATTCCATTGACAGAGGAGTCTGGCAGGCTACAGACCATGGAGTCACAAACAGTCGGATACGAAGAAAGTGACACTCACACACACACACACACACATACACACACACACACACACAGGATAGGTATTTTGGCATAGTTGCATATATTAAGATATGGAGAAAGGAAATTAAGTGGTATATTTAGGAGATGTACAAACAAAAGATTAATTTGGAGAATTATTTACATCACTAATCTTAGAGACTTTTAAGTACTTTCTAGCTCTTATCAGTCAATATCCACACAGAATTTCATCAGTCATTTGATTTTGTTTCAATATTATATTTCCCCAAATGTCCTCTATTGTCCCCCACCCACACACACACACACATGCCTATGTGGCTTAGGGGATAATAATTGTTAACAAAGGCACAGACAGTGGAATAATAATCTCTGATTCATTTGAATTCAAGAAGCCTAAACTCATTTGGGGGCAGGAATGTATTGAGAATGAGTAGTGAAATAAGATTCAGCTAAATTAGATGCAACCATATTATAGAGGGTTTGGAAAGAGAAGTTTAGATCTAATGTGACAGGAAAGAGTCAGTCAAGAGACCTGTTCAGAGAAAGCTGGAATCTGGAAGTTCTGCAAACACTGGATAGAGTGAGAAAGCCTTGAATTAAAGATGTTGTTAGAGAAGCTAAGCCTGTCAGTCCTGGAAACCTGGAAAAGAAGAGAAAAAGATGGACTTGTGGAAAATAAGGGGAAATCATTTTCATCAGCCAACATGCAAATCAGTTCTTTCTAGTAGGAATTATCACATAGCATGGTAGAGAGATCATAGATTTTAAAACATCAGTTCAATTTCTCCTAGATCCACTATTTGTGACCTAGATAACCCAATATTTGACTCTGCCTATTTAAATTCTATGAATCTTAATTGAATGTGTTTACCTATTTTCTAGTGGTTCAATAAAAAAAGATGGCATGCAAAATTCCTAGCTGAGTCTCCATAAAGCACTTAAGAAATGCTGCTTTTGTTTTAAAAAAAATTATATTTTACTGTGGAGATTGTTCACCATGGAAACCTATTATGTACATTTTATACACCAAAAAGAAAATCTCCTACATATTATTATTTATTTTACTTAGCTTTCATTTTTAGTTCTCAGTTAGGCAGGGTATTCTCAGATGGTAATTTTGAAATTTGTAACTGAAAAAAAAATCCTACAAGTAGCATCATATTGTCTAATTAAGTTTAAATATATAATATATCATGTTATTTTATATATTTGTATTTTCTTTAGGTTCAATATGGTATAATTTTTCTCTTATATATCATTCATGAATTTTATATTGCATTTTAACTGCTATTGATGAATTAAAAAATTTAAAAAGCATAAAGTTGTCCCATGGGATCTGTGGGGGATCAGCTACAATCCCATGGACTGTAGCTCCACTAGGCTCCTCTGTCCATGGGATTCTCCAGGCAAGAATACTTAATGGGTTGCCATTCCCTTCTCCAGGGGATCTTCCCAACTGAGGGTTTGAACCCGGGTCCCTGCCATTGCAGGCAGATTCTTTACCATCTTAGCCACCAAGGAAGCCCCCAGGAATCTCTCGGGATACCCAAATTCACAGATGCTCAAGTCCTTTATAAATAATGGTGCAATACAGTCAGACCTCCCTCTGTATCTGTGAACATGAAAGCCATGGATAGACTGTGTTTCCTGTACTGTCTCTAAGATTTTTATGCTGCCTTCTTTTACTAAGGTAAATTGTGCTTTCACTTCTCTACTAGTATTCTTACCTGAGAAATCCCAAGGGCAGAGGAGCCTGGTGGACTACAGTTCGTGGGGTTGCAAAGAGTTGGACATGACCAAGTGACTAACACTTTTACTTTCATAATAACAATAAGTTATTCTCTTTTCCCTTTAGTTGCACTGAACCAAGGCGCCTTCTCATCCGCCTGCTATAGGCTTAAGATTTCTTTGTATTTGCATAACTAATTAGAGTTCACAGAGATGGTTCATATTACCATACTTGATCATTTTCAATCACCTCAGTAAGAATGAAAAAATAGTATGTTTTATTTTCTAGGTACCTTTACCTCACTGCAGGAACCAATTCCATATTAAGTTGTTTATCCCTCAATGATTTCCAGGTTTATTTTAAAAATTCATTTATGTCATTCCCCTGACCTTGTAGAATTGATCTAGAATTACCAGTCCTTTCATTAGATATATTTTGAAATTAATATGGAATTAGACATAGTGAGAAGCAAATGCTATTAAATTATTATCTTATTACTGAATCTTATTAAAAGTTAATATCCTTCCTTACAGAAAACATGTTAGATATTAATATATAATTAACATCAGTAATAAACACACACAGAAAAAATTCCTAAAAATAAACAAAGTAAAGACCCTCCTCCCAGTATCCTACTTTATAGCAAATGATTCAGTAATGTTTCACCTATATATGTAATGCTTCCGTTTGTTAGGTGTAACTGTTTAAATTGGAGAGATAAAAATGGTTCTTAAGCACTTGAATTTTGAACAAATTTTTAACATATTGAGCAACAACAACAAAAGATTCCTTTTGACCTCTTTCCTATTATCTTTCAGTGCTACAGTATATAGAAAAACTAAACAATACATTTTCAAGACTACCTTGCAGCTACATCTCTGAAATTTCTCACAATCATTGGTAAGATTTTAATTTGAATTTCAATTAAGGTTGGGGGTGGAGGAAATGACTTTGATGCATCCATTTTCAGCTGATGTAGTTCTAAACAGATGACAAGGCAGTTTCCCTATCTCTGAATCTCAGTCTCAGTAAAAGAAGGCAATATGAAAATCTTAAGACCAATAGGAAATGTCCATTTTCCAGCTGCCTAACTTTCTATTAGCAAGATTATTGGAGAGACTGTTTTATATTGAGATTATGGTACTCAACCTAGTGTCTGGTCATTCAGCCCTTCCAAATACTTTATAATTGTGCATTTCCCTACTTTTAAATGATTTTCTCTTAGGATTGGTTTCAATTATCTATATGTGAGTAAACTCTACTTGATGCATTCTTAAATCTTGGGGACAGATAATTAGCAAGAAAAGACTTGTTACCCTGTGAATCATCCTTTCTCCTAAGAAAGACATAAGGGGTTTGCCTTCCCTATGACACCCCTCCAGTCTCCATATCAATAATACCTTCAGACCTATCCTTGGATAAAACATGCACTTCAGAAGCACTTTATCCTTAAACATCTCACCTCTCATTCTTTAATACCAAAAAATATGTTTCAGTTCAGTTCAGTCACTCAGTCATGTTCGACTCTTTGCGACCCCATGAATCACAGCATGCCAGGCCTCCCTGTCCATCACCAACTCCTGGAGTTCACTCAAACTCACGTCCATCAAGTTGGTGATGCCATCCAACCATCTCATCCTCTGTCCTCCCTGCCCCTTCTCCTCCTGCCCCCAAACCCTCCCAGCATCAGAGTCTTTTCCAATAAGTCAACTCTTCGCATGAGGTGGCCAAAGTACTGGAGTTTCAGCTTTAGCATCATTCCTTCCAAAGGAATCCCAGGGCTGATCTCCTTCAGAATGGACTGGTTGGATCTCCTTGCAGTCCAAGGGACTCTCAAGAGTCTTCTCCAACACCACAGTTCAAAAGCATCAATTCTTTGGTGNCAGGGCTGATCTCCTTCAGAATGGACTGGTTGGATCTCCTTGCAGTCCAAGGGACTCTCAAGAGTCTTCTCCAACACCACAGTTCAAAAGCATCAATTCTTTGGTGCTCAGCTTTCTTCACAGTCCAACTCTCACATCCATATATGACTACTGGAAAAACTATAGCCTTGACTAGATGGACCTTTGTTGGCAAAGAGAGGCTAAAACCTTACATTGCCAAAATGAGAACTTAAAAAACAAATTTTGGTAAAGTACATATTTGGTTTAAAGACTACTTTTGTTTTTGGCTTATGATTAGACAATGAAAAATGATTGTCAACATCAGTTTTCCTTGCTTTACGGGTTGTTGAAGGAAAGAGGAGGTTTTCTAACACCTGAAAGAAGAGGAGGTGATGAGAGATGGGGAATCTTGAAAGCTTTCATAAAGAACAGAAAAGGGATGACTAATTAATTTTTAGTTTTGCCCACAATAAAAATTGTTGACTTTAACAGTAGTGGGTTATCGCTGTGAGCTCAAAGACTGAAAGGTGGGTCCCAGGATAGTTTTACCTAGTCCGGAAAAAAAGAAACTGGGAGAAAGGTGGAAGTGCCTTAAAAATAAAATCATATTTTACAGCTGAGGCTGATGCCAGACCTATTCTCCAAGAAATTATGATGAAAAGTTTTTACAAATACTTAAAAGCTAGTGTGAGCATCTTAATCTCCTTTTGCCTCATAATTCTGGTTAAGAATTATTTTATTACTAGATATCTTCTAAGAAGAAAATATGTGTTTTTACAAATGTGTTGCTTCTCTAATATGTGTGAGGGTTGTTTTTAAAGAAGGAAAACAGGCTAAATACATATATAGCATATATATGTATTTATACATATAGCCAAACATCTTCAATAGGTAATTATTCTCACCCTACTGAAAAATGATTATGTTGTACTTGTGATATAACTAGACTTAAATCATTAAAATGAGATTTCCTTCTTTTTTTCTCCCACAAGGAATTGACATCTAAGAAAGCTTTTGAGTTGTTTCAAACTAACATTTCAAAGCTACTTTGCTGGTTGAAATCTAGATTTGGCTTAGCAGATTCAACCACTAAATTCAAAAATAGTTCTAAATTTGGCCCAATATGTTTTCCTGTCTTTAGACATGCTGTAAAGCATCTGAGATTAATGGAAAATATGAATAAAAGGTCCTGACAACATCAATAAAGGCTGTCAGCCAACTGCAGCTGGCAATGATTGGCCATGATGTGAGTCAAATAAACTGCTGGTGGCAAAAAGTTGATGGGTGAAGTAGCATTCAGAATGTGTATATGGGTGTATGTGCCTGAAGGGTTAAAATCGACTTCTCCAATCCTTCTATTCTGGTCACTGCATATTTTATAAGAGTGATCACAGAGGAGGTAAAAAGAATATTTCTGACTTGTAAAACTAGGGAATAATAATTAATTGGGGTAATAGTAATGAGCAAGCCCTTCCCTTGTAACTCAGGTGGTAAAGAATCTGACTGCAATGCAGGGACCCCAGTTGGATTCCTGGGTTGGGAAGATCCCCTGCAGAAGGGATAGGCTACCCACTCCAGTATTCTTGGGCTTCCTTGGTTGCTTAGACAATAAAGAATCCACCTGCAATGTGGAAGACCTGAATTTGATCCCTGGGTTGGGAAAATTCCCCAGAGGAGGGCATGGCAACCCACTCCAGTATTATTGCCTGAAGAATCTCCATGGACTGAGGAGCCTACCGTCTGTGCGGTTGCAAAGAATCAGACATAACTGAGTGACTAAGCACAGCACAGCACAGTAATGAGTAAATAACAGATTTTGATAGGGTCGAGATGTGTTTATTCTCTTCGACCATCAGATTCTCACTCTTTGGTAATGGATATGCATGGCAAGTTGGTTCATGCGCTGCCCAATGAGCAGTGAAGGGGACTGGAGAATTTTACAGCAATGTCCAATAAGGGAAGGAAGGAGGAGGAGGCAAGTGTGGTCAGACTGTCAATAAACCACTAAACAAGGCAAATCACTACCTCAATGTTCCAACACATCTTGGAACAGCAGTATGCATTATTAAGATAAATAAATAATATATAGTTATATATACATACATAGTAGGTTTATGAATTTATGTTACATTGTATATGTTATATGTATATATATCTATAACACAGGTTATTATACAAACAAAAATTACATATTAGTACAACTAGTAGTTAACCCTGAAGGCTGCCATGTCAGAGAATTTTTCAGATTCTAACTCCTGCTGTGTGGCTTGGCATAAGTTATTTAACTTCTCTATATTCCAATTCCATTGACTGCAAAGTGAATTTCCTAATAGTAACTGTCTTATGTGATTGTTCTGAGTATTAAATGAGATGCTATTCCCTGGGCACATAGAAAACCTCCATAAACTTTTTCTTATGGCTATTGTCATTATTACACTATATTGGACAAATTACTAGGGAATTGAATGATTTCAGGTTAGTAAGTTTATTCTTAATTATGTCAATGCTTTTCCTTTCCTTAGTATCTCCTTACCAGTTGCTCTTTTTTCTAGGTCTTCTGTACTCATTATTCAGCTAATGATGGTTTGCTGTGTGTTTATCACCTCTGGGCAAGGTGCACAGTATTCTTGCCTAGAGCATCCCATGGACGGAGGAGCATGGTAGGCTTCAGTCCATGGGGTTGCAAAGAGTCAGACACGAGTGAGTAACTTTCATTTCATTCATTCTGTACTCATTATTCAGCTAATGATGGTTTGCTGTGTGTTTATCACCACTGCAAGGTGCACACTTCTGGTTGTGCTCATTCCATAGTGCATTCCATAAGGGTCCACCCACAGAAACACTCAATGGATTCTTATAAACTGAGTGACCATGCTTGACTTTCTTCATAGCTAGGACCATGATTAGAAATCAACGTTTTCAGTACAAAGTTATAATGTCAAGATAGATTTTTAAAGGGAATGCAAAGTTAAACCTGGTAATTGAGTAATCCATTGATGTACAACAAGCCACTCAACTTTTATTAATTAAAGCAATGCTTTGTTATTTCTGTTGGTTTGTTTGACTCAGTTGAGTGGTTATTCTGTTCCAGCTGGAAGTGCCTGGCATTACACACTTGGGTGCATTTAACTTGGCTGCAGGACTGGGTTAAAATGTACAGAAGGGCTTTACTCCTATATCTGGGGCCTCAGTTTTCCTTCACATGGCCTGTTTTCCTTCATGTGGCCTCTCTTCCTACACATGACTATTTGATTATCCAGACTGTATGGTGGTATCACAGTAGATATATCACACATATTACAGTCAAATGCCCACAAAGTGAAAATGAAAACTTTCAATCTTCTTACAGTCACTTCTTCCACATTTTGTTGACCAAAACAAGTCAACAACTCAGCTTATATTTAAGGGAATGTGAAATCGACACTACCTCTTCAAAAAGCAGTTAACGCAGGAAAAGAAATAACTGATCAGGCTTACTTTAAAGACTATCGTAGATAATCATTACTCTGAGATTTCTAGAATATTATTTTTAATTATTTCAACTAAAGACTGAATTAAATATTTTATTAGTGGTCAGGTGAAAATATATTTACTGTTCTCTGTCCCCACAGATTAAAAGTAGACAGGGCAAAAGATTTACATTGTTCACCATGATTTTTGGACCATTTAGCCAACTAGTACAACTTTTTTTAACCATTTATTAACTGCTCGTTATGGACCAGACATTGAACCTAACAATTGATATATAAATATGAATGAAGAAAGTGAGATAATTCAATCTTAGGAGACTGCATAAAACATACCATATTAGACCAAAGCAATAAATATGATTTGAGTAAGGGCAGGATGCCAGAATTACTAAGAGAGGCACAACACTCACACTGAGCTGAGGAAAGGATCAGCAAAGGTCTCCTGGCAAATATGCCATCTGGACTGAGTCACAAAGAGAGAAAGAAGCAGAAAAGTTCATTCAACGTAGAGGGGACCACAGGATCAAAAGAGTGAAGTCATGTGAGATGACAGGGGACAGAGGGATTTGAAGAACGCTGGGACCCGGCCCTTCAGGGTGTCAAGTATAAGACACAGAGAAGCTAGACATAAATTTGGGTAAAAAAGAGAGAAAAAGAGGGTAGAAAACTGAAGAAGAATTTAGGGTGCCAGCAGTTTGTTTCATTTTTGTTGTTGCTTTTTAGATTGACTTACATAATCTCATGGGCTGAGAAGAAGGAGCCTAAGAGAAAGCAAGGTTGGACGATTTCATTAATCAGTGCTTTTGCACCTTCTCAGAGTCTCTCATCTTCACTTGTATCTCAGACCCTTGGCCATTTGCTCCATCACAGCTGTCACAGCAACAACAGACCCACAATGCACCCACTGTCTGAGACAAATTGCAGAGGTCTGGTTCTTCCCATTGCATCTCAGATGAAACACAAGCATGGGATCCAGAGACCACCGGAGGCCAGGTCATCCAGGGTTGTTAATAGCAGGATATTGCCTAATGGGGAACAAGAGGAAGGGCAAAGCCAACTGATAAATTCCACCCCCCCATACTCCCTCTGTTGAATATTCCCTCAGGGGTGGATTTTCTGTACAGCCTGTCTGATACCTCACATAGCCAAACATCTACTTGGTCTCCTTGGGATCCAACTATAACAACATATCTCTGATTCCGCCTGCCTCACTGCCCACTTTCATGCTCTGAGATTGCTCATCTCAATTAGTACACTACTACTTAAGTCTCACCTCAGATTCTGTTTCCCAGGGAACTTTAACCAATGTAAAAATAGAGTGGATGGCAGACACAAGGCATACATTCATTGTCTCACTCATTGCAAAACACAAATATATTGAATGTATTGAATGTTAATTGACTTATTATGATAAGCATTGAAGTCATTAAAAATATTTAAATGAATCAGAAAGAATCCTTACCTTCAAGACACTGAGAGAAAAAAGAGAGGTATAAAAAAATGAGTACAAGAAAGTACCCTTCCATTTAAGGACAAAATATGAATGGAATAGCATGGAATTTATGAAAAGGAAGCAGGTCTATTTAGGGTGATTGTAGGTGTGTTGCTATATGGTGGGGATGGCCTGGAAGTAGGAGGTAGGCACACAAAATTTCCACAAAGGAGGTAACTGCTGAGCCAAGTTTTAAAATGTGATTCAGTACAGGAAGCCTCAGAGATAAATGAAATGGAACCCACCTTTCAGACAGCTGCAGTCTAGAGAAAGACACAGTTCAATTTGAATTAAATCTACTCTACCTCTTTTACCAACTGCCAAACCTGATTCTGCCTCCAAACATTTGCACTCATCTTTGCCCTTGCTTGGAAATTCTATAGCCTAATCCCAATATCTCTACTCATATCAAAAACTACTGCACAATTGCACTCATCTCACACGTTAGTAAAGTGATGCTTAAAATTCTCCAGACCAGGCTTCAGCAATACGTGAACTGTGAACTTGCAGATGTTCAAGCTGGTTTTAGAAAAGGCAGAGGAACCAGAGGTCAAATTGCCAACATCTGCTGGATCATGGATAAAGCAAGAGAGTTCCAGAAAAACATCTATTTTTGCTTTATTGACTATGCCAAAGACTTTGACTGTGTGGATCATAATAAACTGTGGAAAATTCTGTAAGAAATAGGAATACCAGACCACTTGACCTGCCTCTTGAGAAACCAGTATGCAGGTCAGGAACCAACAGTTAGAACTGGACATGGAACAGACTGGTTCCAAATAGGAAAAGGAGTACGTCAAGGCTGTATATTGTCACCCGGCTTTTTTAACTTATATGCAGAGTACATCATGAGAAACGCTGGGCTGGAGGAAGCACAAGCTGGAATCAAGATTGCTGGGAGAAATATCAATAACCTCAGATATGCAGATGACACCACCTTTATGGCAGAAAATGAAGAGGAACTAAAGAGCCTCTTGATGAAAGTGAAAGAGGAGAGTGAAAAAGTTGGCTTAAAGCTCAACATTCAGAAAACAAAGATCATGGCATCTGGTCCCANATCTTCTGCTTTTGTTAGGTCCATACCATTTCTGTCCTTTATTGAGCCCATCTTTGCATGAAATGTTTCCTTGGTATCTCTAATTTTCTTGAAGAGATCTCTAGTCTTTCCCATTCTATTTTTTTCCTCTATTTCTTTGCACTGATCACTGAGGAAGGCTTTCTTATCTCTCCTTGCTATTCTTTGGAACTCTGCATTCAGATGCGTATATCTTTCCTTTTCTCCTTTGCTTTTCACTTCTCTTCTTTTCATAGCTATTTGTAAGGCCTCCTCAGACAGCCATTTTGCTTTTTTTGCATATCTTTTTCTTGGGGCTGGTTTGGATCCCTGTCTCCTGTACAATGTCATGAACCTCCGTCTGTAGTTCATCAGGCACTCTATCAGATCCAGTCCCTTAAATCTATTTCTCACTTCCACTGAATAATCATAAGGGATTTGATTTAGGTCATACCTGAATGGTCTAGTGGTTTTCCCTACTTTCTTCAATTTCAGTCTGAATTTGGCAATAAGGAGTTCATGATCTGAGCCACAGTCTGCTCCGGTTCTTGTTTTTGCTGACTGCATATAGATTCTCCATCTTTGGCTGCAAAGAATATAATCAATCTGATTTCACTGTTGGCCATCTGGTGATTTCCATGTGTAGAATCTTCACTTATGTTGTTGGAAGAGGGTGTTTGTGATGATCAGTGCGTTCTCTTGGCAAAACTTTATTAGCCTTTGCCCTGCTTCATTCTGTACTCCAAGGCCAAATTTGCCTGTTACTCCAGGTGTTTCTTGACTTCCTACTTTTGCATTCCAGTCCCCTATAATAAAAAGGGCATCTCTTTTGGGTGTTAGTTCTAGGTCTTGCAGGTCTTCAAAGAACTGTTCCACTTCAGCTTTTTCAGCATTACTGGTCGGGGCATAGACTTGGATTACCATGATTTTGAATGGTTTGCCTTGGAAATAAACAGAGATGATTCTGTCATTCTTGAGGGTGCATCCAAGTATTGCATTTTGGACTCCTTTGTTGACTAGGACAGATACTCCATTTCTTTGAAGGGATTCCTGCCCACAGTAGTAGATATAATGGTCATCTGAGTTAAATTCACCCATTCCAGTCCATTTTAGTTTGCTCATTCCTAAATTGTCAATGTTCACTCGTCATCTCCTGTTTGACCACTTCCAGTTTGCCTTGATTCATGGACCTAACACTTCAGGTTCCTATGCAATATTGTTTTTTACAGTATCAGACCTTGCTTCTATCACCAGTCACATCCACAACTGGGTGGTGGTGTTTTTGCTTTGGCTCCGTCTCTTCATTCTTGCTGGAGTTATTTCTCCACTGATCTCCAGTTGCATATTGGGCATCTACTGACCTGGGGAGTTCATCTTTCAGTGTCCCATCATTTTGCTTTTTCATACTGGTCATGGGGTTCTCAAGGCAAGAATACTGAAGTGGTTTCTCCTATGCTCTTCCGTAAGTGAAAGTGAAAGTGAAAATGAAGTCACTCAGTCGTGACCAACTCTTAGCGACCCCATGGACTGCAGCCTACAATGCTCCTCCATCCATCGGGTTTTCCAGGCCAGAGTACTGGAGTGGGTTGCCATTGCCTTCTCCAACATCAGCTATGAAAACTAAATTAAATGTCATTTACAGACATTTTCTATAATACCTAGAACTATGTACAGACTACAGCAACTTCTTCCAGCCTGACATTTCAAGGTTACACTTACTAACACGTGCTTCACAATATCCCTAGTTCTGGCATTAAAACAAAGAATTCAGAAGTAATAACACTATTTTTCAGATTTTGCTTTCAGAAACTTTAACACTGCTTCTGCTCCTGCCTTCTGGATTTCGACTAATATGCAGCGTCTGACTTAAATAATCTTTCCTTAGCAGAAAAATTCTCTCTCTAATGTATTACTTTCTCCTTTCTGAAGCCTCCTGGTCCCAGATTTTTTATTTGATTCTATGGCATTCTTAATCCACTCACACTGTAGAAATGTTAAGAACTAATACAGATCTTTTAGCAGCAGTCTGGTATTTAACTAGTGCTTTAAATAACTTCATGTTAAAGGTTTCCCTGATGGCTCAGCGGTAAAGAATCCACCTGCAGTGTAGGAAACGCAGGAGACACGGTTTGATCCCTGGGTCAGAAGATCCCTTGGAGGCAGGCATGACAACAGACCCCAATATCTTGCCTGGGGAATCCCATGAACAAAGGAGCCTAGCAGGCTATCATCTATAGGATCCCAAAGAGTGGGACACGGCTGAATGACTGAGCATGTATGCAAACTCACGTTAAAAGTCTATATTTTTAAGGGACAGGGTTTCTCCTGTGGTAGACTGAGATCCCCATAGGGACAGATTATGTCTCACTCATCTTTATGTTCCCTGGCACTTAAAACAATGTTTGTAACTCTATGGTAGATTAATATATAATTGTTGAAAAAAGAATAAAACTGAAAATAAGGAATAAGTTAGACTCACATTGTAAAACAAGGCAATCAACAACCTGGACAGGAATTTCTTGTGATAAACTAGTGTGATTCTGTGATAGACTTTGCTCAATTTTATTTTTGCCAGGAATAAATAGCTTACTTTGAATATAGAATAAAAAACATAAAGTGTTACCCAAAGGAATATAACATTATCAAAGTTCTGCTGCTAAACTGGTATTTGAAGATGCCATTTAAAGACAAGAAAAAAATCTTACAGGTCCATTGTTTTAAACAAATTAAATATTCTGATTTCTTTATAGTTCACATTAGTTAATGAATTGATTTTATATGAATCAAGTTTCTTTTTTTCTCATTCTCTTTTCATTTTTCTTTTGTTAACATAATTCTTTGCAAAAGCAATCCAGTTATTTTAGGCATAGGCCTATAAATATGAACCTTAAATTCTTATAACTCAATATCCTACTAAGTTCAGATGAATCTGGGGTAACTCGCTCTGTTCCAATTAAAAAGATTACTTATTTCTGAACATGCAAAATTAAAAATTTACTGAAGCTAAAGATATCTAAAAAAGTTTAACTACCCAACAGGGTATGTACAAAAATATTCAATAAAGTATACTTTAATTTGCTTTTAATATAAACAACAAATATATCACCTGAAGTACTTCAGAGGAAGTACAAAGTAAATGTATTCCAACATTAAGCAAACAAAATTTAAAATATTATGTTTAATTGCACATGTATAAATGTAATAAGCTTAATGCTATACAAATACAAAAAGGAGTACATCAAGGCTGTATATTGTCACTCTGCTTATTTAACTTATATGCAGAGTACATCATGAGAAATGCTGGGCTGGATGAAGATTGTTGGAATCAAGATTGCTGG
>SJYV01007181.1:973792-1025478 GCA_006410875.1 Neotragus pygmaeus
ATCATGATTATCTGGGTTGGTTTAAACAAGGTAACCCCTGTTAAAAGCCTAGCACATTGCTTGGCTTAGAATAAAAGTTAAAAAAATAGTTATTATTCTGAGGCTGGACTACCCATGAATTATCAAAACTATAAATCTGTTGCACAATTTTAAAATTTCCTCTTGCAACTTCAGTTGCCTGTGTAGAAAAGCAAATAAGAATAGTAGGTGGTGTAGAATTCTGGGGTTGAGGATTTGCAAAGCTTATCAAGATATTCAAAAGTTAAATCTTACTTTTTGTTGAAGAACAAAGGAAGTTGAATAAACCCCCAACTGATTATTACCAACAATATATCCTAAATATTTTCTTCATGTGATTCCATATTTTTTTAATGTTAAATTTCAACAAAACTTTCAAAACATTCAAATATCTTCATTATTATCATCATTAAGCATACATTTACAAAGTCCTCATATGTGTTTAAAGCTCCAAAAGTTAGAATTAAATGAGAACAGTCTATATCCAAAGAGGCCACATCATCCTAATAGCTATCATTCTTTGCCTAGTCATTTTTCTGAGGGTTACTATACATTGGTTAAATTCTTGGCCAAAAATTAAACATAATTTGAAGAAACATAACATATTGCTAGTTCAGTAAATATATATATACACACATTTATGAAATAACTGAGAGGAATCAATTTCTCTATACTGGGGGTCATTTCATTTTAATATGATATAATATCACTTATCCTATATTTTGAATTATTCATTTTAGTGATAGATAGGGACTCTGTTTAGCTCAGTAAATGTTTGGAGAGAATGTGAAAAATTAATGGTAGCATAACTCAGATATCTCTTAGTCATGAGTTCTTTAACACTGGAATCTCTGCATTCCCTACAGTAAATCCACTTTACCATGAACTTAGAGAGCAACGCAGATTTTCACTTATGAGTTGACAAAGACTTGACATCACAGAACCCACCTCATATAACTAAATAAATCTTTCACACATTTCATGTGCCAACTCTGCTGGCTCTGCTTTCAACTGTGTTTCTCCTTATTCACCATTCGCTTGTCTTGGGAAGTGTAAAACAGACTTGCTGCTAAGTCACTTCAGTCGTGTCCAACTCTGTGCGACCCCATAGACAGCCTCCTACCAGGCTCCACTGTCCCTGGGATTCTCCAGGCAAGAACACTGGAGTGGGTTGCCATTTCCTTCTCCNGCAGATTTTCACTTATGAGTTGACAAAGACTTGACATCACAGAACCCACCTCATATAACTAAATAAATCTTTCACACATTTCATGTGCCAACTCTGCTGGCTCTGCTTTCAACTGTGTTTCTCCTTATTCACCATTCGCTTGTCTTGGGAAGTGTAAAACAGACTTGCTGCTAAGTCACTTCAGTCGTGTCCAACTCTGTGCGACCCCATAGACAGCCTCCTACCAGGCTCCACTGTCCCTGGGATTCTCCAGGCAAGAACACTGGAGTGGGTTGCCATTTCCTTCTCCAATGCATGAAAGTGAAAAGTGAAAGTGAAGTCGTTATTTTAGCTTGTTTCAGCATATGTTTGTCTCTCTGATGAAATAGTAATGTTCTAATTCTAGCAGATACTAAAGCAGGTTATCTTTTCTCCAGATAGTTGATACCAATTCATACAATGTGTCTAAAAACACATGTGTGCATGCATGTACACACATACAAACACAGCTATTTTGCAGTGTAGTCTTTCATTCCTCCTGAGATTTGGTTAAAGAGGAGTGCAGGGTTTGGTCACTCCTATGGCACAGGAAGGGGTTGGAGGAGAAGAAAACCATTGCTTAATAGCAGTCATGTGTCCTAAAAAGCTACAATGCTTCTATTCTAGCAAGAAAAGAGAACAGCTTTATCAGTGTAGGTTAGAGGCAGTATAGTGTGGACAGCACAGAAATAAAAGAGTATAACCTTGGATATTGCCTGGTTTGAATCTGAGCTCCATCATTTGCTAGCTGGGTGACTGTACAGTGACTTAAATGTTTCAGTCACCTCATCTGTACAATAATGATAGCACTGGCCTAGCACTGGCTAGGGATTATTTAGTGTTTGTGTGAGAATCAGTGATGCGGTATGTGTAAACTTCTCAGTATTGTGATGAACAGAGTAAACTCTGAATGTCAGCCATTGTTATCAGAAGTGGGCTCTGGATCTCAATAACAAATATAGCATGGTTAGATATATATCTTGAAGAACTGGCCAGTGGGCCCATTTTTTCTCATAGGGTCAGCCAGATTTAATCTGAGTCTTACTGGGAGGTAACTGGAGTTGAGCAGCAAAATTTCAGTGTGAGTATTGAGTACCTAGAGGTCAGGCCACCTGAGCCAAAGAAAGGGAGTCACCTATTCAGGGACTTCATCAATCAAGGCAAAAAAAAAAAAAATCCTCAAGTTGTTTTGACACTCATAGCTACTGAGTAGAATATATCTGAAAAGAAACACATAAAACATTACTTATTGTGAGAGTTGGACTGTAAAGAAGGCTGAGCACCGAAGAATTGATGCTTTGGAACTGTGGTGTTGGAGAAGACTCTTGAGAGCCCCTTGGACTGCAAGGAGATCCAACCAGTCCATTCTGAAGGAGATCAACTCTGGGATTTCTTTGGAAGGAATGACGCTAAAGATGAAGCTCCAGTACTTTGGCCACCTCATGCAAAGAGTTGACTCATTGGAAAAGACTCTGATGCTGGGAGGGATTGGGGGCAGGAGGAGAAGGGGACGACAGAGGATGAGATTGCTGGATGGTATCACGGACTCGATGGATGTGAGTCTGAGTGAACTCCAGTAGATGGTGATGAACAGGGAGGCCTGGCGTGCTGCGATTCATGGGGTTGCAAAGAGTCGGACACGACTGAGCAACTGAACTGAACTGAACTGAAGAAAGGGAAAGTGAAAGTCTAGTAGAAAAAGGTCAGAGTGGATGTTTTTATTGTACACACATGGAAACTCGAAATTTTAGAGCTTGAGAATTTGATGCTTACCCAGAAAATAAAGTAACTAAAATTTTTGAAATATAGCCCAAAGTGAATTGCATATGTATTTTCAAACATAGCTTAGTTACCTAAATTCAAATTGCTATACTGCAATGAACTTCCACCAGCTGATCTTTTTAGCTAAGTTCAAAGACTTTAACTCCTCTCAGAACATTCACTTGCAAATTTGCTTTGGCCCTGATTCACGATAAATTTTGTATTGCACTGAAGCTATATGTGTTAACTGGAACGTTAGAGATCAAACAATACTTAGTTTTTGTTGTTGTTCAGTTGTCCAACTGTGTCCGACACTTCGTGACCCCATGGAGTGCAGCACTCCAGGCCTCCCTGTCCCTCGCCATCTCCTGGAGTTTACTCAGGTTCATGTTTGTTGCATCGGCAATGCCATCCAGCCATCTCATCCTCTGGCACCCTCTTCTCCTTCTGCCCCCAATCTTTCTGAGCATCAGGGACTTTTCCAATGAATCATTTGGGAAATACTAGAGATCTCCTCCAGAGAAGGCAATGGCAACCCACTCCAGTACTCTTGCCTGGAAAATCCCATGGACAGAGGAGTCTGGTAGGCTGCAGTCCATGGGGTTGCTAAGAGTCGGGCACGACTGAGCGACTTCACTTTCACTTTTTACTTTCATGCATTGGAGAAGGAAATGGCAACCCACTCCAGTGTTCTTGCCTGGAGAATCCCAGGGACAGAGGAGCCTAGTGGGCTGCTGTCTATGGGGTCGCACAGAGTCGGACACGACTGAAGCGACTTAGTAGCAGCAGCAGAGATCTTCTCAGGAAAATTGGAAACATCAAGGGAGCTTTCCACCTAAAGATGAGCACAGTAAAGTATAAAAATTGTAGAGACCTAGTAGATTATGTGGAACAGGCAATGGCACCCCACTCCAGTACTCTTGCCTGGAAAATCCCATGAACGGAGGAGCCTGGTGGGCTGCACTCCATGTAGTCGCACAGTCAGACACGACTGAAGCCACTTAGCTGCAGCAGCAGTAGATGCTGAAAAGATCAAGAAGAGATGGAAAGAATACACAGAAGAACTGTATTCTTAATGAACCAGACTGCTACGATGGTGTGGTTAGTCTTCCAGAGCCATTCTGGAGTGTGATGTCAAGTGGGCCTTAAGAAGCACTGCTGTTAATAAAGCTAGTGAGTGCAATGAAATTTCAGCAGAACTATTCAAATCCCTAAAGGAGGATGCCATCCAGGTTTTGCATTCATTATGTCAAACAACACTTTACTGATCTCCAAATTTTACATTGATGATGCATGTTCTTGGGGTACCAAGCCTCAGTTTTGCCTTGTCTGAAAGAAGAATCTGATGCAGAATCATTTAATTCTTGGGCCTTAAGACCCCCTGGAGAAGGAAATGGCAATCCATTCTGGTATTCTCACCTGGGAAGTCCCATGGACAATGGTGCCTGGTGGCCTACAGTGCATGGGGTTGCAAGAGTGGGACACAACTTAACGGCTAAACAGCAACCAGCTTGTATACAGAGACATAGCTGTATGGAGAAATTACCTACTGGCCTTTGTGCCATAATCTAGCAGATTCTCTGCTCTAAGGTAGTTATCAAAGTGTTGAAAAATGCACTGTTATAGAAATCCAAGCCAGGTATGAGATGCAGACAAAGCCAACCTATAGGAGCTCAGTGCCTGCCCACAGCACATATCAAATGGAGTTTTACACTGATTAGTGTGAGTAAAGTCCATTTATTAGCATCCTTTTACTTTATTATTCATCCTTTAAATGCTAATCTATGTGTGTCGTTACCTTTAAAGTGGACTTTTTACAGGCAGCATAAAGTTGAGTCTTTTTTATCCAACCTACAGGAAAAACCATAGCCTTGACTTGACGGACCTTAGTCTCTGCTTTTGAATATACTATCTAGGTTGGTCATAACTTTTCTTCCAAGGACTAAGTGTCTTTTAATTGCATGGCTGCAGTCACCATCTGCAGTGATTTTGGAGCCCCAAAAATAAAGTCTGACACTGTTTCCACTGTTTCCCCATCTATTCCCCATGAACTGATGGGACCGGATGCCATGATCTTTGTTTTCTAAATGTTGAGCTTTAAGCCAACTTTTTCACTTTTCTCTTTCACTTTCATCAAGAGGCTCTTTAGTTCTTCTTCACTTTCTGCCATAAGGGTGGTATCATCTGCATATCTGAGGTTATTGATGTTTCTCCCGGCAATCTTGATTCCACCTTGTGTTTCTTCCAGTCCAGCATTTCTCATGATGTACTGTGCATAGAAGTTAAATAAACAGGGTGACACTGGATGGCATCACGGACTCAATGAGCGTGAGTCTGAGTGAACTCCGGGAAATGGTGATGGACAGGGAGGCCTGGCGTGCTGTGATTCATGGGGTCGCAAAGAGTCGGACACGACTGAGCGACTGAACTGAACTGAACAATATCTTCCTTATATTTTTTAACTTTGTATTTAGTGCATCATTGATATGATTGCATTTTAAAACACCATCTTGCTTTTTCTTTTCTCTATTTGTCCCAACTCTTCTTTGTTCCTTTTTTTCCTCATTTTCTACCTTTTGGATTGAAAATTCTTTGTAATTCTATTTTATATCCTTAGCAACAATTATTTGTTGTGATATTTTACTGGTTTTTGAAGCTTATAGTATACATTTTTAATGTAACACAATCTACTAACAAGACACCTTATACTAATGCTCAGTAGGTAAAGAATCCATTTGCAGTGCAGGAGACACGAGACATGGGTTTGATCAATCCCTGGTTCAGGAAGATCCCCTGGAGGAGGAAATGGCAACCCGTTCCAGTATTCTTGTCTGGGGAAACCCATGGACAGAGGAACCTGGTGGGCTACATACAGTCCGTGGAGTCTCTAAGAGTTGGACACAACTGAGTGACTGAGCACACACACACACACACACACAGTATCAAGACAACTATTATTAATACTACTATGCATACCATATAAGAACCATAAAACACTATGTGTCCATTTATCCCCTTCAACACGTATTATTATTTTTAAACACTTAACTTCTGAACGCCATTATAAACTCTATGATGCACCAGTGTCAGTGTTGCTTTAAAAAGAAAAACTTGCTTCAGATAGCTAATTCAGCCTATTGTCTGCTGTGGAAATTTCTTTTTTATCATTTAATCTGTCGAGCTTGGAAAGAATTTCTAGAATGATTTACATTCAACTATTTCGCTGGTGAATGTTTATTTTGTTTATAATGGAAGACAAGAGGATGTCAGATTCTTTTTAGTCATCAAGGATATGAAGAGAAAAAAAGAACATAAGGAGAACTTAACCCTATGTGTTTAAAATAAACTTGCTTTAACTGCAATTATTTAAAAAATTATGTTACTTTAATGCAATGGCTTTGAATAAAGACTGAAGACAAGTTTATATTTGCAAGAAATAACATTTAACATATTACTTTCCTTATTCTCACATTTGTTAACCAGTTATTTACAACTTGATACCTATTCAGTATTTATAAAAAATATAAAACATTAGATTGAATCTATCCTTCCCTTTTTATATCTTCCATTCCTTAAATATATATAGGCAGATCTATCTATCTATCTATATATGATCTCTTTTGAATATACTTTCCTTCTCATAAGTTTTGACCTGAACCGTATTAGCATATATTATTCAATCTGAATCATCATTGTAAATGAAGTGAGATATATTATAGAAAAAACACAATTGAAAAAAGGAAAATAAATCACTGAAATGTTGGGAAATGTACTTGAAGAGGAAAGGCTAAAAGACTAAGTATACATACTCAAGAAAACTGAAAAGAAACTTACCAGCACAGTTCATGTATATGAAAGGTTATTTTATGGGTGCCAGCTATTTTGTTTGTAAATTGAGGGCAGAACTTCAACAGTCTCCCTGTCATATGCCTGATTTTCTTCATGGTATGATCTGTCTAACACAGGATTGGAAAAACAATATCACTCAATGGCCATTTTCATTCATCTCTTTCCTCTTCAGTTACTTAACAAGGACTCGAACTCTCTGCATCAAATCTAAACTTCCAACAAACAGCCCTCCATAAAATATTGTTATATGTTTTTATCTCATGGCTTAGTATTCTCCATACTAGCCCCTCCATTTATTTATTTTTAGAAACTAATTTTTATTTATTTATATTTATTTATATGCACCATAGCCTAGATAATGCACTTCCTATATGAGTTTCATGCATACCTGAACACTTTTATGTTTAGACAGCATCTCTCCTTATCTTTTTATTTTGTCATCACTGATGATAATACTCATGCTATTCTTTTACTCCTGAGGTTGATATTCAAATTCATCCCCACCATTCCCATAACATAAATACTATCTGCCTTATCTCCTTCTATTTCTTCTTCTTATCACTTCAGTTTTCCTGTTTTGGTCAAGGCTTTCTCAAGCTTAGCATCATCAACATTTAAGACTAGGCAATTTTGTTGTGGGGCATGTCCTCTTCATACTGCAAGATGTTTAGTAGAATTGCAGTCCTCTTTGCACTAGATGCTACATTACCCCTGACCCCATCAGAGCCAAAAATATCTCCAGCCATTGCCAAATGTTCTTGCAGAGGCAAAAATGATCCCTGATTAAGAACCACTACTCCAGCCATACCAGCTTAGTAAAAATTCCCAAAACAGTGTACACTGATTCATGTGTCTATGCCTCTATCAGCATGATTCTTTCTCCCCTTTATGCTATTCCTGTAAGTGAAAACTTAAAGAATTGTGTTCACAGTTAGAAGACAAACCAACAAAGAAATAAAGCAATTACCATAAAACTACCACAATGACCACAATAATTTAGGTATCTCTGTGTTGATGAAGCATAACCAGGTCCATAAGCAGAATTTCTCTTTTTCTTCTTACTGCTTCTATCATGTGCATTTTCCCATTGCTGCCTTCATCATACTTCCTCAGTGTTTATTTTCTTAAAATTTATCCCAACTAAAGGAATGTAAAAATAATGTGAATCCAAACAATCCCTGTAGCCCCCGGCCAGGCATGAATGTACCAGACAGTTATTGAAGAAAGCATTCAGTATAATCTTTTCTGATGATTATCTTGATTAAACAACCTGGACACATATCCAATTGTATTAAAATCTCTTAATACATATTTTATGGCTTTAATAAATGTGGTAGATTAAAAATTGTTTTATTTGTTGTACAAGGGTATATTGCATTAATACAACACAGAGAATAGAGCCAATGTTTTATAATAATTATATATGGAGTATAACATTTAAATATTTTGAATCACTATTTTGTAAAGGGATCTCTGTTGGCACAGTTTTAAAGAATCTGCCTGCAATGCAGAAGACCATCTGCAATGCAAGAGATGTGGTAAGACTCCCTAGAGAAGGAAATGGCAACCTATGCCAGTATTCTTGCCTGAGAAATCCCATGGATGGAGGAACCTGGTGGGCTATATAGTCCATGGAGTGGCAAGAGTCAGACAAGACTTAGCGACCACACCACCATGTTTTGCATACCTGTAATGTAAATAATATTGTACAGAAATGATATGTCCAAAATAAATAAATAAAAATTAAGCTTAAAAAGTCAGTGTCTAAAAAAAGAAACAGTTTAAAAATTAAACTTCGAAACTTATATAACATTTTAATAAAAATAAATATTTTCTTGAAGAAAAGAAACTTTTTTTTTCTTAATGCAGCATTAGAAACACAGTTTTTATGTGAACAAATGTTTTCATTGGACAGTAACATAATTGAGGAAAATATTATCTCACAAGAATTAGCCAAGTAATATTACAATGCATAGGATTTTGTTGATGAGTTTTCTGTGCTTTACTTTTTTACCTCATATACATAAGTATATACCATTTTATTATGTTTTCTAAAATATAGGTCACTTTGCTAAATTTAATAAACTCTACTTTAGACTAAATGCATCTTCAAGCATTCCAGATCCATCTTCAAACTTAAAACATTACTTTTGATATAATCTTTACCAAAAATTGAAAGCTTGTTTCTAGTTTTTTTTTTCTTCCATCAATTTCTATTTTCTTCTAAGTTTCTTGGCCAATATTTGGTAGTAGCATATATTTAAATAATCATGTGTGTGTGTGGTCTACATATGTTTATATGTCATACATATATTATACATACACACACACACACACACACACACACATACAAACTATTTGCTCTTTTTCATCATCCCATTGAACCAAATATGAAACTAAAGAGGAAATGAACCTCCATCCTTCCTGTTGCTCCTTGTGCCTATGGAAAGAAGTGTTGTGAACAGCTGAGCTCCAATCCCTGGGAGATTTTATTAATACAAAATGCACTAGGCTCAGCTTCAGTATATCATACTCTAAAGGATGCTTGTTTGAGAATTCAAAACAATAAGGGGGTTGTTGGAGATCAAGAGTTATAGACATTAAGCTAATGTTAGAGTTAAATGTTTGGCTTAATGCACAGTGTTATGCCAGAGTCAGCATATCTTTGACCATTGGTGCCTTTCTGTTTTAGAAGTTGGTGACATTCCAAAGCCAGAGACTTAAATCAGACCTCAGACTACTATATGGATTACTACTCTCCTTCCCCACAACCCCTCCCCACAGCTTTCTCTTCTTTATCTCTTTTCCAGTTGTTACATAGGCTTACAATTTTTTCCCATATATTTATTAAACACATATTCATTTTTTTACATAATCGAAGGCACTAGCAGAGATGAAAAGGACATTGTACCTAATTCTGAGGCCTCTCAGTTTAGAAAGAAAACATTTCCACCAACAGATCAATTGAAAATGGCTAAGTTCTATACTCAGAAACTAGAACAGAGGCTCAGGAAAGGCTTTAGTGATGAGACAACTTGTACACTGCTTTGAAAGGATAATTAAGAGTTGTCATGGCAGAAAAAAGGAGGAAGAAAAGTCCAATGAGAGGAAAAAATTTAAAAAAACAGCCTGAGCAAAAGTTGACTTGAAATAGACAATGTCATTTGAAAACTGATAAAAATATTTTATGGACCACAACTCTGGGTTCCACTAGCAAACTTTGCATCGTTGTCTAATGCCTCTCAGCTTGAGAAGGTAGCAGTAATCAGGATTGCCAGCTTCTCCCTCAGGGGTGATGCCATCTGAGTGATTCTCAGGCCTCTACACCATGTACTAACATCCACATGGATAAGAATTGGAACTTCCTTGTGTAACGCTTATTGTTATGTGCATATGTGAGTGCTTTATTTTTCCTTTTATATCATAAAGCTTAAATAAAATTTTACACAGAATCAGAAACTCAACAGAAAACAGATGTTGAGGGAGGTGACATGATCTAGGTGAAGAAAGAACAATTTGCTAGTATGATTTTCCACTGAACAGCCACTCACCTCATTACAGCATCAACAACTTGCCTTGTAAGTTTTCCAGAAGCAAACAGTGCTTTTGCTTACATTGTGGAATTACAGAAAAGGAAGAAACTAGGCCCCTTAAAAAGTAAACCTATAGAAGAAGATTTCTATGATGGTTCTGCTTTACTGGGAGAATATCCAGCTTGCAAACCACACACAAGAAAAGTTCCATATTTTTTGAAGTTTAATCCAATTAGAATAAGGCCAAAAACATTCAAGGATGAACTCCCCTTGTCTCCTGCTATAAAACCCAGAATGATATGTCAAGTAAAGGAAAATATAAAATAGAATGAATATGATTAGAACTGGGAGCAATTAGCGTGAAACTCAAAATTTAAAACCTTCAGTTGTATTTTATACAGCAAGACTCAGATGAGGAAGGTAAAGTAGAATCTACCACGGAGGATCCAAAATATTACCACCTGAACCCATAGATCATTCTCAGAAAAAAAATGAACCCTGGGACAAGTAGACTTTGTATGCATTCAGATAGAATGGAATGAGTTTACAGCACCACTTACAGGGAATTCTTCCTAAGATTCAATAACATGATTATAAACAGACTGCCAAATCTAACTTCTTGACGATGGAATTCTCTAGGCAAGAATACTGGATTGGGTTGCCATTTCCTTCTCCAATAAGAGGAATGCAAAAACAAGTTAGATGACACTATGAGGGGGAAGAAGCAACTGGATAAATGAGTGGGACCCATTCGTCAATAAGTCAATGTCAAAAAAAGATGGGGAGAGGGTAGGAGAGGAAAGGTGCCCAGTCTAACAAGATTAAGGGAACATAGCAACTAAAAACAATGTTTTACCTTAACTGGATCTTAAACAAATGAACTTTATAAAACATTTTTGACTAATTGCTGAAGTTTTAAAATGTAATAGATGAACTTTTAATGATAATTTTAATATTAATGATTTCATGATATTTTCATGGTAAAAAATGTCCCATTTTAGGATTGGTACAAAAACATTTAGGTTTGAGATGTTCTTAATATATATGTAATTTACTTTAAAATTATTCAGCAAGGAAATGAATGAGCAAATGTGGCAAAATGTTGATATTTGTTAAATCAATGTAATATGGGAGTCATGGGAATATATGGGAGTCATTTTATATTCTACATTTTTCCATATAATTGGAAAATTTTATTAAGAATTGGATTTTAAGAATTGATATGTTTGATGTTAACTTGTTAACATTTTTTTACTTTTTTATGTCTAAATGGATTAATGACATCAATAGTAATCTTTTATATATAATGTTCCTAAAACAGCCAAAAAGTTTTTCATAATTGTTATTATGATTCAGATGCAAGATACAATGAGTTTGACACTAACTTCATTTGTTCACTCATTCTTCTTTTATTCTTCTCATTCAGTAAATGATTTATAGTCTCATCATTCTCCAGAAATTACTGAATTTTTAATTTTTATGTATCATTGATCTATTTGCTCAAGTTACTAAAACCATCTGAGTTTAAATTTTATCAGCTATAAAATGAGGATATTAATAAATATATCATATTATATAGGGCTTCCTTGATGGATCAGTATTAAAGAATCTGCCTGAAGTGTAGATCATGTAGTGAGGAATAATCTACTTGCAAATACAGTAGATACAAAAGATGTGGGTTCAACCCTTGGTTCAGGAAGATCCCCTGCAACCTGCTCCAGTATTGTTGCCTAGAAAATACCACGGAAAGAGAAGACTGGCGGGCTACAGCCCATGGAGTCCCAAAGAGTCAGGCATGACTGAATACACACACACACACATTTTTTGAGGAATAAGTAAGTTACTAAGTATAAGGTGTTAGAATTCAATGGTAACAAAGTGAATGGTGGCATTTTTACAAATAGTGGTGTCACTGACATTTAAAGTATAATTATAAAGGTAGACTATTTTCCAAAAGTTTTTTTTTTTTTTCCTGCTTCAGAGCATTCCTCATCTCCTTTTAAGCAGTTTTCCTATTGAAGAATTACAGCAAACTTTATTGCATATGCCAGATTAGCTATTTCTTAAAAAATAGAACCAAAATCCTAAATTCTCCTTATGATTTAAGGATTATTAAAATCATAAGCATGGACATGTTTCAAAGAAAGATTTTTTTCCTGTATTGTAGAATCATTCAGATTATCTCTGTTGGTGAGTATTTTAAATAAAAATTATAAAATACTCAAAAGTTTTCAGGAATAATTTGCAAACACTTTGTTACATTTTGAAAGATACCAGATGAATTTACCCAATAAGTTTGCATTAGAGATTGGATAACTGGTGCAGAGTACTGCAATTATTTATTGTATATGTTCCTTTGAAACAGTGCCCTTGAAATCTCTGGATTATACTTTCTAAATAAAACAGCACACTGTTAAAGTTTCAGAGTCTAGAAATATTTGATATCAGAAACAGATTCCATAATTAAATAGTTCATGCACAGAAAAATCAGGTGACCACCTTCCTTAATTGGATTTTAATAATTCGGTAACTATAGTGCTACCATTTATGTAGTTGTCCTCAAAGGCTCTGTGTTTCAATTTCCATTCCTCATTTTCTTACCTGTTTATAAATGTCTGCTGTAGGCTGAAGCCCACAATGCAAGGTTTTGTTAATAATAGATTTAAGGCTTCCCTAGTGGCTCAGAGGTTAAAGCATCTGCTCACAGTGTGGGAGACCAGGGTTCGATCCCTGAGTCAGGAAGATCCTCTGGAGAAGGGCATGGCAACCCACTCCAGTATTCTTGCCTGGAGAATCCCATGATCGGAAGAGCCTGGTGGGCTACAGTCCACGGGGTCGCAGAGTTCGACACGACTAAGCGACTTCACTTTCACTTTAAGATAAAACTGTGATAGAATGTATGTTCCCCCAATAGAGAAGGCAGTGTTGTACTTCATAGGAGAGGTGGTCTCTCTAAGCTTACTTCCCAAGAATTGACCACAGCTGAAACAGAATGAGTGGGAACTAATCGAATGAAACCAACTTTCTTGGCTGGTTCAATTCATTTGTACAATTGACGGCACAACAAAATAATTAGTCACTAGTCTTAAGTCACTAAGACAGCCTTAGGGAAAATTAGACTGGGGAAAAAGTGCCAGTCAAAAAGTGATGATTTGACCCATGGTAAAAACACAAAAATTGAGATGGATGTGGACTAGAATGTAACTACTGTACCCAAATATTTATGTTGTATCACTAAATGGAAAATGCACTGTTTATATTGAATAGTCTATTCAGAAGGCAGAGCATGGCTAAAACTATGACATATCCCTAACAATAAAATACCTGGAGTAATAAAATAATTATATATATGAGCCAGAAATATATAGTAAGTAGCCAATATATATTCTATTACTCGAGTGTTTCTCTCTTCTTTCTGTCCTCTTTGGAAATAGGATATTTCCAAAATTACAATAAAACTGAATTAAATATAATTTAGGCTGAGAAAATTCAGAAGGCAATTCAGGATTTAACAATGCTTATAATGCTTATTAAGAATGGCTTCAGTTCAGTTAAGTTCAGTCGCTCAGTTGTGTCCAATTCTTTGTGACCTCATGAATTGCAGCACACCAGGCCTCCCTGTCCATCACCAACTCCCGGAGTTCACTCAGACTCACATCCATCAAGTCAGTGATGCCATCCAGCCATCTCATCCTCGGTCGTCCCCTTCTCCTCCTGCCCCCAATCCCTCCCAGCATCAGAGTCTTTTTCAATGAGTCAACTCTTCGCATGAGGTGGCCAAAGTACTGGAGTTTCAGCTTTAGCATCATTCCCTCCAAAGAAATTCCAGGGCTGATCTCCTTCAGAATGGACTGGTTGGAAATAGTCAAATTGTGAAGCATGAAAACATAGTTTCCAACACCGTTTCAATTTCTAACAAGTTCAGGGGCATTCTAAAACCACTTTCACATTCAAGAATTTTCACAGAACTCCCTGAAAACTTATATTTATGGCTACTGTTTATTAGAGTGAAAAATACAAATTTTGCAAGCAGTCAAAGGAAGACACACATAAAGCAGAGTCTAGTAGGATTCCAAACATGAAACTTGCATTCTCCTTTCCTGGAAATGACATGCAACAATGGGCAAAGATTTTGCCAAACAAGGAAGCACAACCAAGATTCTGTCTCTATAGTTTCCACTGTAGCTTTAATACACAGATATCGTTGGTTGATTGCTCACATGGCTGAACCAGTCTCTAGGTCAACTGATACCACAAGAGCCAAAGTTGCCACTCTAGGTCACACTGTTGGTCTTTACGTGGGGACAGCCCCCATCCGCAAGCCATTGGGTACAGATGACCTGACCCCAACATCCAATGTAGCCAGCCCCCACCTCAAACAAAGATGCTCCTGCTGCTAAGTCACTTCAGTCATGTCCGACTGTGTGTGACCCATAGACGGCAGCCCTTCAGGCTCCCCCATCCCTGGGATTCTCCAGGCAAGAACACTGGAGTGGGTTGCCATTTCCTTCTCCAATGCATGAAAGTGAAAAGTGAAAGTGAAGTCGCTCAGTCACGTCCAACTCTTAGTGACCCCATGGATTGCAGCCCACCAGGCTCCTCCATCCATGGGATTTTCCAGGTAAGAGTACTGGAGTGGGGTGCCGTTGCCTTCTCTGAAAGATGCTCCTATCAGGTATTAAATAGATATCTCAGAAACCAAGGGCAAAAGCAAGATATTTCTTTGAGCAAGGCCAAATTCTTTACTACACAATGAATGTTAAATGATTATTTCACACCTAGGTGTNGTTGCCTTCTCTGAAAGATGCTCCTATCAGGTATTAAATAGATATCTCAGAAACCAAGGGCAAAAGCAAGATATTTCTTTGAGCAAGGCCAAATTCTTTACTACACAATGAATGTTAAATGATTATTTCACACCTAGGTGTGAAGTTAAAGAAAATAAGTAATATCAATAGATAAGTATATTGTAAATCTCTGGTTTCACTATGAATTTTCTTAACTAGGACAAAATATAATCATCTACTCTTAAATATTCTATTCCCTAGAAGTCAATGAGTATTCAGTTTATGTAGTTGGATGCATAATCAACCTCTCCACTATTGAGACTGCCAAAAATATTTTAATCTTGTCATTTTAATCATCAAATATTTTTATAGATACATGTCTACTCTAAGTTGTTTTTTGACTCACTAAGAAAGCTTTTCATCATACCACAGGCCACCTTCTCCCACCTTCTTAAACATAATTATAACAATATTAACTCTTGGTTCACCCTTTGTCTAGTTCAGGGACTTCTCAGCTAATTTATTCAGTTCAGTTTCATTTCAGTTTAAAACTATCCCTTGTACGATAATTTAATTTGATGGAAATGAGTTAATGACCATCAAATAGACTTGAATTAAATATTTTAGGAATTCTAATTATTGAATCTGATCAGTTATAATATATGATTACTACTATCACCATTTTAAGGAGATTATTCATAAGGATTAACATTTTCAAAATGAATAAGATTATCTGGTGCCACTTTGAGAACAAAATACAAGGCATATTGATTTTATAAATACTTGTTGTATAAATAAAATTGTATAATTTTTCATGAAAATTTCCATTTAGAATATTATTTATCCAGATGGAGAATATCTATAAGCAGAGAACCCAGCAATAGGAAAGAAAAAGCTGCCAATCAATTACCCTAATGCCATGATCACGAAGAAGGAAATACTTTAGATGAACAACTGATTGCAGAGTTGGAGTCAGAACACAGCTTTGCCTTGAATGGGGCTGCAAAACATTCTTGTGTCCATGGAAGGCTTCAGGGATGCTGCTTCCATGCCAGAACTTAGTATTAGTCTGTAGGAATATTTTTCTCTAAAGGATGTCTCCTATGTGGATATTAATTCATATTAAACTTCTCTAAGGGTCACAAGCTGGAATCAAGATTGCCGGGAGAAATAGCAATAACCTCAGATATGCAGATGACACCACCCTTATGGCAGAAAGTGAAGAGGAACTAAAAAGCTTCTTGATGAAAGTGAAAGTGGAGAGTGAAAAAGATGGTTTAAAGCTCAACATTCATAAAACGAAGATCATNGGCGTGCTGCGATTCATGGGGTTGCAAAGATTTGGACATGACTGAGCAACTGAACTGAACTGAACTGAAGGATCATCTACAATGATCTGGCATTTACCATGAAGGGGCCAACATATGACCAGCACTTACAGAAATCTTGAGGATAAATGTCTTTTTTAAGAGCTCTTTTCTAATGGAAAATGACTACTTTTAATCAAAGTAAAACTAGTCCCCAGTCTAAAGAATAAGATGACATATATTGAATGCTTATATGTCATATGCTGTGTATATATTATTAATTCATTCCTCTTGCACAGATGATTCTATTTTTATTTTCGAGGAAGAAATTAGGTGCACAAGGGTTAAAGAACCTCTCCCAGATGAAGCTGCTAAAGTGGCCAGTGAAAGATTCAACCCCTACTTTATAGTATTCCAAAGAATATTATTTCTCATACTCTTGTCTCACCTGTTGCAAGGTCATACCAAAATGGTCCAGTTGCTCTGAATCTAGTGTTGTGAATAGCCTTATTGATGAATCTGATTGTTTTAATGCTTTTCCTTGAGGCTAAGAAAGACAGAGATGCTAATAACTTTCAGGGAATGAGATGGTCAGCCTGTCTTCAAATCTCTATCTGCCACTTGCTAGCATGCAAACTTCAGCACATTATTCAACTCTCTACACAAGTTTTCCTCCTAAGTGAACTAGGTATGACATAGCCAACTTCATAGGTTTTCTGTACACAGTAAATAAGAAAAAGCACTTAGCATAGTACTTGATACTAAGGTGTGAGACAGCTCAGCAACTTCTCTGGGAGACAAACANCTCTACACAAGTTTTCCTCCTAAGTGAACTAGGTATGACATAGCCAACTTCATAGGTTTTCTGTACACAGTAAATAAGAAAAAGCACTTAGCATAGTACTTGATACTAAGGTGTGAGACAGCTCAGCAACTTCTCTGGGAGACAAACACAAGGGACCTCAGCATTAAACTGATTGAAAGTTTGATGCTAGGAACCCAAGTTGTTGTTTTTTTTTTTTTATAAAGCTTCTTAAATACCAGGCAAATATAAACTGGACCCAGTACTGTCAAAAAAGAGTGAAGATAAGTCATGCCTAAGGTAATTGATCTGCTCATCTCTTTTTCTGAGGCTAACAAAGTTGAGAGTTGCAATTACAAGAGCTAAAACTGCCCAATGATCATACATGAAGATGGAAGATATAGTTGATTGAACATCTGAACTAAAATCATATAAGTTCTAGTTACATTTGACTGAAATGCTGAACTCAAGGAGTCCAAGGTCTGACTCTATGTATTAGACTTTTAGCTCTTTTTAAGTAAGTGATATTAGTGACTGGTCAGTGACTGCCTAACACTCTTTGCTTATTACAACAGAAGCAGTTAATATGTATTGAAGGGTTACCAGGCTGCTAGAAAGGTTCTAAGATGTTTACATGTGTTAATTCAAGGAATTCTCACAAGTTTCTTATGAGGTAGCTTCTATTATTATCTCAGTTCTACAGACTAGTAAACAGGCACATAGAGTTGAAATGGCTTGCCCAAGGACTCGCAAGATCAGAACCAAAGAAATTTGAGCCCCATTTCTTACTACTACAATGTACTGACTCTTTAAGTCAAAAGTGACTGATATCTATGAAATAAGAGACATTAAGTGTATTAACACCTACTTGATAGTATAGGTAAAAGATTTCTACCTAAGGATTCAAAAACAAGCATACACTTTGTTTATAGAAAATTACTTTCAATGCCCTACCAAGTAAATATAAAAGAAACATTAAAAACTCTAACAAGGAGCTCCCATGTGACTCCCTGTGGCCTTGAACACAATACAAGGAAGCGTACTTCAAAAACTACATTTGCTTGTTTTCAATCCTAGTTTTCACATGGAGTTCTTTCTCTCATTCCTAAACTTTACTGTAAAAACTTTCATTTACACAGAAAAGTATATTGAAATGATAGTACGATCAATAAGCATCTACACACTCTATCTAGATTCATCAGTGGTGCCATTTGGCTATACATACTTTGTCTTTCCTTTACAAACACATGTGTGTGTGCTAAGTCACATCAGTTATGTGTGACTCTTTGCAAATCTATGGATTGTAGCCTGAGAGGCTCCTCTGTCCATGGGATTCTCCAGGCAAGAACACTGGAATAGGCTGTCATTCTCCCCTCCAGGGTATCTTCCTGACCCAGGGGTCAAACCTGCATTTCTTGTGTTTCCTGAATTGGCAGGTAAGTTCTTTACCACTAGTGCCATCTGGGAAGCTCCTCTACAAACACACACACACACACATACACACACACACACACTGTGTGTTGGTATTTTGAAACTAAGTTGTATTTCACTTCTTAATACTTCCTCATGAATCCCTCAAGAACAAAGTATTCATTTGGTCCTTTATTGGGAATATTCTTAATTTGATTTTCTGTATCTCAGCTTTATAAGTGAGACTAAATCAAAAGATACCCAAGTCTTATAAGTCTTAACTGATTCAGAAAGTCTGAATATGAATAGAATGACTTTTGTCTGGAATTGCTGGTGAGGGTATCTATAAGTCTTTAGTAAATGCTCCTGTCATAGTCAAGTACTATCATCATCCTCAAATGAAAAAGATGTATAAATCACAGGGTTGCTACATGCTGAATTCAAGTACAGCTCAAGGCGCTCATGTGATTTGTCATCATTTTTAAAATTATGTCTGGGATCCAGATGGTGCTCATCCCCATAACTTCAGCTTTTGTACATGGAGAGGAGCTCTCACTATTCACTCTACTTGTTTTAACACTCAACATATAAGTCTTAAAACTCCAATAAACAGTGAATGTTCTTTAGACATTAAACAATGAATATTCCTCAATGCTAACTCAATGCTGTCACACATAAAAAAGTTGTTCATTTGATAAATTATCTCCCATATTTAAAACTGATTGTAAACTTAATAAAACACTATAAATATCGGAATTTGAGGAAAACATCTACTTCTACTTCATTGACTATGCTAAAGCCATTGTGTGAGTCACAGAAACTGTGGAAAATTCTTAGAGAGTTGGGAATACCAGACCACCTTACCAGTCTCCTGAGAAACCTGTATGCAGGTCAAGAAGCAACAGTTAGAACTGGACATGGAACAACAGACTGCTTCAAAATTTGGAGAGAATATGACAAGGCTGTATATTCTCACCTTGCTTAATTAACTTCTATGCAGAGTGCATCATGCAAAGTGCCGGGTGGGATAAATTAAAAGTTGGAATCAAGATTGCCAGGAGAAACAACAACTTCAGATAAGCACATGATCTCACTCTGATGGCAGAAAGTAAAGAGGGACTAAAGAGCTTCTTGATGAAGGTGAAAAAAGAGAGTGAAAAAGCTGCTTTGGAACTTAACATTAAAAATCTAAGATCATGACATCTGCTCCCATTCAATTCAGTTCAGTCGCTCAATTGTGTCCGACTCTTCCCAACCTGGTGAATTGCAGCATGCCAGGCCTCCCTGTCCATCACCAACCCCTGGAGTTCACTCAAACTCACATCCATCAAGTCGGTGATGCCATCCAGCCATCTCATCCTCTGTCATCCCCTTCTCCTCCTGCCCCCAATCCCTCCCAGCATCAGAGTCTTTTCCAATGAGTCAACTCTTCGCATTGAGGTGGCCAAACAACTGGAGTTTCAGCTTTAGCATAGTTCCTTCCAAATACCCAGGATTGATCTCCTTTAGAATGGACTGGTTGGATCTCCTTGCAGTCCAGGGGACTCTCAAGAGTCTTCTCCAACACCACAGTTCAAAGGCATCAATTCTTCGGTGCTCAGCTTTCTTCACAGTACAACTCTCACATCCATACATGACTACTGGAAAAACCACAGCCTTGACTAGACGGACCTTTGTTGGCAAAGTACATCTCTGCTTTTTAACATGTTATCTAGGTTGGCCATAACACTCCTTCCAAGGAGTGCTCCCATTACTTCATGGCAAACAGATGGAGTAAAGTGGAAATGGTGACAGATTTTATTTTTCTGACCTCTAAAATCATTGTGAATGGTGACTGTAGCCATGAAATTAAGACATTTGCTCCTTGTAAGGAAAGCTGTGACAAACCTAAGCAGTGTATTTAAAAAAAAAACAAAAACAAAAAAAAAACAGAGACATCACTTTGTCAACAAAGGTCCATATAGTCAAAGTTATGGTTTTTCCAGTAATCATGCATTGATATGAGACTTGGACCATAAAGAAGGCTGAATGCTGAAGAACGGATGCTTTTGAATTGTGGTGTGCTGTAGAAGGCTCTTGAGAATTCCTTGGACAGCAAGGAGATCAAACCAGTCATTCCTAAAGGAAAACAACCCTGACTATTCATTGGAAAGACTGATGTTGAAGCCAAATCTCCAATACTTTGGCCACCTGATGCAAAGAGCTCACTCACTGGAAAAGACCTTGGTGCTCAGGAAGATTGAGAGCAAGAGGAGAAGGAGGTGGCAGAGGATAACATGGTTAGATAGCATCATCAACTCAATGGACATGAGTTTGAGCAAACTCTGGGAGATAGTGAAGGACAGGAAAGCCTGGCATGATATACTTCATGGGATCACAAAGAGTCAGACAATACTTTATGACTGAACAATAACAAGAAAATACTTCTAATATAAACTCTTATAATATTGAAAGTACTGTAAGATTTAGACAGAACATAGCATAGGAATATAAAATGATGTGTCGGAATATGGACTATGAAGCCGTACCAGCACATGGCTCCAAATTCAGCTATATCCAAATTTTGACTTCTTCCACTTAATATCTGTATGAGTTTGAGTAAATTGTGCCTCATTTCTCACATCTATAAAAAGAACATTACAATATTTATCTCATTGTCCAATTGTGAGAATTTTTGAGAGCCGTGAGTATATCAGCAAAACGTTGATAATATCGCATACAGTCAGTTAAAGTGTTAGTTATAGCTGAAAATATCACAATGATTAGAGAAGCAGTTCTCAAAAATTGCTGGTCTCTGAATTCCTATATTGAGAATCTCAAGATGTTTTGTTTAAGTTGGTATGTATAACCATGTAAGAAATTAAAATTGAAATTAATTCATTAAAAAAATAAAATATGTTCAAATAATATATTTTAGTAGAAAATAACTACATCTTCTCCCAAGAAATAATGAGAAGAGTGGTGGTATTTTACATCTTGGCACAAGTCTTTACCTGACGTCTATGATGTCAGACATAAGATTTCATATTTGCTTCTGAATGTGGTAATACTATGTATTTTTGGTTAAAGTATCTGAAGAAAATCCAGACTCACACAGATATGTAGTTGGAAATAAGAAGACTATTTTAATAGATTTTTCAGAAAACTTCAGATATTCCATTCTTCTTGATACTGACACCAAAATTTGACAAGTGATTGTCTGCTAAAACTTCATTGCAGTGTGCATTCTGAAACTGAATCAATGCACATTGCTACATTCTCTTACATTATACTCTGTTACACTGAATGGTCTATTTTGCACTTTGGTCTTTTCTTATAGAAAATGGATCAGTTTTCTACACTGATCACTTGGAAAATACTGGCTCACTGAGTTATGCCATTCTTTCAAATATTAATATATTCTATAAAAATATATTTGTTAATATCACCAACACCTTTATCTGAAAACTCTATAAGGATTGGGAATCTCTCAAACTCACAGTGGCTATCTCAATTTTTACTGAATTCTAATTTTCTCTGAAAAGCATGAATTTTTCACTGCCAACAAATACTATCAGTTGATTTTCTTTGAAGTGACAAGATGACTTCTTTTATTTTAAAGTAAAGTAAGTGTGTGTCAAATACTCAAAGCCATATTTTGTCTGTCAGTTAATTGTAAAAAATTGTATTCCATGAAAAGAAGGAGATTGTTACAACTCTCAACTCAAATGGACAAGTGCTCTTTCCAAAGAAAGCCATGATAGTCAAAAATGTTTTTTGTGTACTTCTCAATTTGTCAAAGAAAATATTAAGCAGACATGTGCTCTCTTGCTTGTAGACAAGATGGACTAGTAAGGACAGAATAGATCCTCCTCCCACCTCTGCAAAAACACAGACAAAATATACGAATCAAATGTTTTCAAAAACACTGGGTAACAACCGAAAAAGCACTGATTCTTGACAGACAGGAAACAAAAGAAGTCATCCCCACGAGTGCCCTATTTCATTCCTTCAAGAGAGTTTCTAGGTCATGGCACAAAGAGAGAGAATGCAGAAGGGCTCATGGACTCTCGGAGTTGAGGAGACTGAGAATCCAAGTGGCTAAGTGTTCACAGGAAAGAAAAGTGAGCAACACAAAGAGAGAGCCCTGGAAATCTTTTCGGGGTCTCCCTCAAGTGTTCATTAGGGTGCTGTTAGCAATACATTTATTTTTAATGTGTGTGTTTATTATATTTATTCATTCCTGTTATTATTGTTATTATTCCTACTTTTATATCCTCCTGAGGCTTAGCATTTTAACTAGATATTTATTTTGGAAGCCTCCTAGATTAACAAAAAATTTCTCACTTCAAAATAGCAAGAATTCTACCACAGGGTAAATGTCATTGCTGGTTCTGGATTAAGGACTAAGTGATTCTTGGCAAAACTCAGATGACTTGATTTGTTGCACTGAGCAAATCCTATCCTTTCCCTTCATTTACAGGAAATATTGTTTACTTTTTTGTTATTTACCTTCTAAATGGTCAATGTTACCTAGATTATCATACTATATAGTTACCTATACAAATTTTTTATTATGCTTAAAAGCATCTGTTGGCTTTATCTGTAATTTAAGATCACTTGAATGCTCATCTAGCCATTTTATCCACTAGAAAATGAAGGTTTGAATCTGATACAGTAATTCTTCCATTTAGAACATCTGGGTAAATTAGCATCCTGAAATAGGATGTCATAATAATTAACACATATGACCACCAGAGTTGATCAACTGATGGATAACCTTCCCACCTAGCCATCATGAGCTGAAATTATTTGGTAAATAGGCATCTGCTACAATGTCCTATCTTGTAGACTTCTCAGCAGAATTCTTACCATTAGAGAATATGTGGCTACTAAAAATTAATCCTCTTCATTCTTTCTTTTAGATTCTGATTATACACACACACACATATATACATATTTAATTTGTACATGCAGGAAAAAGTAAACTCAAAATATTTATATTGACTTCTTCTTTTAAGCATATGTTTCTATCTTGCTTATCAGTAATAATTATATATATGTATAATTGTACTTAAACATTGCAAAGATATATGTATATGTAGAATATATATACATGTACTAAAATTAGTAAAATCAATAAAAATGTACTAAAATTAAAAAAACAACCATCTACCATCAAGTTTTTCCATTTTTGACATTGCAGCTACTCCAGTGTGTATTTTATTTTCACTTTTTAAGTTTCATTTTTAACTTATGGCCTTTAATAGGCTTGAAATGTTTCCATTACTTAAGATTTCAAGCTTACATTTTTTTTTCTTAGCTGATGACCAACTCCTTCAGCTAGATTATGCATCTGTTTAGTAATTGTCTTGATATATTTTTTAAACTTCCCTTATTTTTGGTAATGATAGAAAGTTTTATGCCCATGAATTATCTCTGTCCAAGAATAGAATAAAATCTTCTCTAAGAGACACCAGTTTACTTTTTTTGCGATTGAGATTAAAAATCATAATCTTGGCATGCTAAGTCACTTCAGTCGTGTCCAACTCTGTGTGACCCCATAGACAGCAGCCCACCAGGCTCCCCCTCCCAGGGATTCTCCAGGCAAGAACACTGGAGTGGGTTGCCATTTCCTTCTCCAACGCATGAAAGTGAAAAGTGAAAGTGAAGTCGCTCAGTCGTGTCAGACTCTTAGCGACCCCATGGACTGCAGCTTACCAGGCTCCTCCATCCATGGGATTTTCCAGGCAAGAGTACTGGAGTGGGGTGCCATTGCCTTCTCCAAATCTTGGCATAAGGAGGTGCATATGAGAAGATGTCACATCTTCTGTTACCATATCTGATTTTAAAGTAATAAACATCAATTAACAAGACAATGATCACTGTAGTTTTGTTTAGGAGTTGTCACTCCTAACAATGAGAGTTCAGGGTTGTTTTTTTCTATATGTGCATGAATTCCATGTTTTGTTTTGTGGAGTGGGAGGTGGGAGGGGGATACAGGATTGGGAGCTCATATACACCTGTGGTGGATTCATGTCGATGTATGGCAAAACCAATACAGTATTGTAAAGTAGAATAAAGTAAAATAAAGAAACAAAGAAAGAAACACTTTCTCTCAAACTTATTTCTCTTTTGTATTTTCTGTTTNTGTGGTGGATTCATGTCGATGTATGGCAAAACCAATACAGTATTGTAAAGTAGAATAAAGTAAAATAAAGAAACAAAGAAAGAAACACTTTCTCTCAAACTTATTTCTCTTTTGTATTTTCTGTTTTAAAGTCTGAACGAACCACTTCAGGCTACTCAGGCTTGTACCTATCCATTCAGTGACCTGAGCAGTATGGATTGCAGACCAGTCTTCAGTGATGGGCTGAGCACCCCCGCCTGCCGTAGGGACTGCTGAACTGGCCCCAGAACATCTGAACCTCTAGATACCTCTGTGATCTCAATTGAATAGCAGTTAACTCAGGTGCTAGACCAGCCTATTAACCCCAAACAGTTCCTACTTGGTCACTCTGCCTTTTCAGCAGTGGCTCATTCTTGCTTTTCAATCTCTTCAGGCTCTCTGTAGAACTAGAGATGAGGTGTGACCTCCTATGATGTTACTACCATGGAAATGGTACCACACATGTGCAGAACCTCCTGGGCTAGCATCTACCACTCAGATCCACTGAGTGAGCTCCCTTGTTGCTGCCTAGGATGGTAATGTCCACAAAGTGCAGAAGAGAGTCTCTGTTACACAGAACAAGGTGGGCAGGTTAGCATAAGACATCCCTATGAGAGGCTGGTGGTCTAATGGGATCAGTAACCTCCTGAAGGCTGTTCTCAGAAGGCTAGCACTTCCAAGAAGGCTGTCTGGATCTGGTGAGTGAAGGTTCCAGAAGTGAAACAGCCAGCAATATGAGTAGCTCTAGTGGAAGCAGCAAACATAAGCCCCACTCTCTGGTCAGTATTCCTGGAGGAAATGACACTGACATCAGCCAGGTTTTTCATGGGAACAATGGCATAAGCTTTCAGCATAAGCTTCCCTCAGATTTTCTTCAGATTTATGATGTAAGACATGATCACTTTTCCTTCTGTAGATGTAGTGTACCATATGGAAGTCAAGATCCATGCCAGCTCAGAGGATTCCCGCTATAAGGAATTTGAGGACATCTCCTTCTTTCATTCGTTGGACACCAAGGGCTCTAGACGTTGCGAAAGCTTCCCTTAAATCATGACACGAGCCCAGAACAATGCTACATGAACCCCTATCTAGGTAACTCTGTGCACAAAATATTGCTGTGGAACTTCATGGAAAGTAGGTACCTTCCATAGTTATCAACATTTCATTATATATTGTTCTAAGACATTCTACATGTTAGCATTCCATCATATATCTTGTTAAGACTTTTAAAATATTTATTCCCCAAAGCTACATTTCCGGTAACCCAAAGTACAAGGATCTAAGAAACCAAATAAAGAAAAGCAAACTGATAAACAGAACATCTGAGGTCAAATTTCAACATAATGTTTTGTTAAATCTACTTTATTGTGGTACAATTTAATAATTTTTAATTAAACTTATTCAAACTAAGAAAAAAATGAAGACAGCTCACCTATTTCTCTCACCTTTCACACCACGCCTCTGGCAACCACTAATCCATTCTCTGTATCTACAAGCTTGTTTATTCTTTATTATTTAGATTCCCTATAAAAGAGAAATGATACGGTACTTGTCTTTCTCTGAGTTATTTCCCTTAATATAAAGCTCTCAAGGTCCATTCATGTTGTCACAAATGGTGAGATCTTATTATTTTTATGGCTGAATAATATTACAATATATATAATGATATATGTATGTGTATTATAGTTTCCTTACCTACTTATCCATTCATGATAGATACTTTGTTTTCATATCTTGGCTATGGTAAATAATGATGTAATGAACATCATGGGGGTGCAAATAGCTTTTCAAATTAGTGGTTTTGTTTTCTTCAGGCAAATACCCAAAAGAGGAACTGCTGTATCATATGGTAGTTCTGTAATATTTTTTTTGAGAAAGCTCTAGATTTTTTCCATGGTGGATGCACAAATTTAGAATCCCACCAACAGTACTTGAGGGTCCCCTTTCTCCATATTCTCTTGAGTATCTTTATTTTTCGTTTTTAAAATCGCCACTCTAACAGGTATGAGATGGTATCTCATTGTGGTTCACATTTGTTTTTCCTTGATGAGTAAAGATGTAGAGCAACTTTTTACTTGCCTGTTGGCCATGTGAAAGTCTTCTTCTTCTTCAAAAAATATATATAGTTAGATCTTTTATTCATTTTAAATTTGAATTGTCTGGTTTCTTCTTTGAGTCCTATGAGTTCTTCATATATTCCAGATATTAGTCTTTTCTCAGATACATGATTCACAAATATTTTTTCTCATTCATAGTTTGCCTTTTCATTTTGTTGATGGCTTCCTTTGTTATACAGAATCATTTTGGTTTGTCGTAGTTTCATTCATTTTATTTTTGCTTTTTTGCCATTACTTCTGGTGTCAAATTCAAAAAAGGAAAAACTCATGTCCAGGACTAATGTTAACGTGCTTACAGCCTATGCATTTTTTATTATAATCTTTTTATTTTTATTTATTATTTTTAATTTTATTTTTATTTTATTTTACTTTACAATACTGTATTGNTAGTTCTGTAATATTTTTTTTGAGAAAGCTCTAGATTTTTTCCATGGTGGATGCACAAATTTAGAATCCCACCAACAGTACTTGAGGGTCCCCTTTCTCCATATTCTCTTGAGTATCTTTATTTTTCGTTTTTAAAATCGCCACTCTAACAGGTATGAGATGGTATCTCATTGTGGTTCACATTTGTTTTTCCTTGATGAGTAAAGATGTAGAGCAACTTTTTACTTGCCTGTTGGCCATGTGAAAGTCTTCTTCTTCTTCAAAAAATATATATAGTTAGATCTTTTATTCATTTTAAATTTGAATTGTCTGGTTTCTTCTTTGAGTCCTATGAGTTCTTCATATATTCCAGATATTAGTCTTTTCTCAGATACATGATTCACAAATATTTTTTCTCATTCATAGTTTGCCTTTTCATTTTGTTGATGGTTTCCTTTGTTATACAGAATCATTTTGGTTTGTCGTAGTTTCATTCATTTTATTTTTGCTTTTTTGCCATTACTTCTGGTGTCAAATTCAAAAAAGGAAAAACTCATGTCCAGGACTAATGTTAACGTGCTTACAGCCTATGCATTTTTTATTATAATCTTTTTATTTTTATTTATTATTTTTAATTTTATTTTTATTTTATTTTACTTTACAATACTGTATTGGTTTTGCCATACATTGACATGAATCCACCACGGGTGCATACGAACTCCCAATCCTGAACCCCCACTCCCACCTCCCACCCCATATCATCTCTCTGGATCATCCCCGTGCACCAGCCCCAAGCAGGCTTTACAGACTATGTTCCCTTCTATGTCTTATAGTTTCAGGCTTTGCATTCTAGTACTTAATGCTATTTTAAATTTCTGGTATGGGATAATTTTTGTGTATGGTATAAGATAGTGATCTACTTTCATTCTCTTTCATGTGTTTGTCTAGTTTTCCCAATACCATTTATTGAAGAGACTATAATTTCCCCATTGTATATTCTTTGCTCCTTTGTTGTGAATTAATTAACATACATGCATAGATTTACTTCTGGATTCTCTACTGTGGTCTACTGATCCATGTGTCTGTTTTTATGCCAATAACATATTGTTTTAATTATATAGCTCTGTAGTATAGTTTGAAATCAGAGAGCATGATGTGCCCAGCATTGTTCTTCTTTCCAAACATTGCTTTGCTATCCAGGATCTTTCATGGTTTTATATAAAATTTAGGAATGTTCATTCTTGAATTTGTATATTGCTTTGGTAATATGAATCTTTAGACTAGATCACAATATAGGCTATATTGCTTTGTAATTTTTATGTTATTACAATTGTATTTTGTTAAAGAATAGTTATAAAGAGAATTTTGTGTATAATTTTTCTTATTTAAAGACTTTTTGCACAGAACTGACACTCTCAATAAGTATCTATAATATGTGGAGCTCAAATTATTTCTGATTATAGCCTCCCATTTAAAGGTAAACTTCAAATGACTACAGCTCACTGGTATATGTTAAAAAGTAAGTAGATGCTGAAAATTAGCCCCATTCATAGAGAAGACCTTTTTCAAAAATTAGAAGACCTGATTTTTTAAAATTGTTTTACTTACCTGAAAAAGTCTGACCTCACTTTCTTAATAGTGTTCTGGTAGAAAAAAATTCAGCAATTTTGATGCAACTGTGGAAATGTCCTAAATGTAAAACAACTAGGAACCTGGACCTAGACCTATTCTAATCACTAAACTGTGAGGTTCCCTGGTGGCTCAGATGGTAAAGAATCTGCCTGCAGTGTGGGAGGCCTGGGTTTGCTCCCTGAGTTGGGAAGATCCCTGGAGAAGGAAATGGCTACCCACTCTAGCATTCTTGCCTGCAGAATTCCATGGACAGAGGAACTTACAATGGGGTCACAAAGAGTTAAGACAGAGTGACCAACACTTTCACTTTTCTGAGTATCTCTGGTTCTATTTCCATACCCAACAGAGATAAACTCACAAATGTAGAATCAGCTATTCTCAAACTTCTGTTTTTAATCTTTTTTGGCTCTTATTTTACAAATAGCAGAGACTATTTGAGAAACTTGACCTTCTTACATTAGATGAATAGAATTAAAGCTCTGCATTAAACTAATGATAAAACAGTTAAATAGAATGGCAAGATACTTCTTTCATATTATTAGCAGAAATAATGAAATTGAAACTACATTGGCCTCCTAGACCAGTCTTTTTGAAACCCTTAAACTCTTTCCACATTCTTTATTTGTCTAAAATCGCCTAGGGGCTGAATGCCTACATTCCTAATTTTAATACCCTAGCAATATACCCTGCACATGTAATCACCTAATTTTTTTTTTAATTTAACTGAAGTACCTCAGTTAATCCTCACTGCCACCTTAAAAGATAAGCTGTTTTCAATCCATTTTATTGATTAAGAAAACAGGATCAGAGAGGTTATGTAATTGCCTTGAAATCCCAAGGACTGTACATGACAAAAGTAAGATTAGATTACACTGTCAGATCATCTAAAGTTTAAAAAGATAAAAGGTGGATAACTCCAATTACAGAGGTGATCCTTTTTTCCTTGAAATCCTTGAAAAGTTTTAATTTTACACTATCAGTAAAATGGTTTCTTAAGAAGAGGAAGACAGCTGATCCAAAGAAAGCAGAAAGGAAATACTGAAAGGAGGATAGGAAATTTAGATTTGAAATTTTGCATTACTTGAGTCTAAATTCACAGGAAGTTAAATAAAAGCATCAAATACAAATTGAGTTTAACACCAAAAAGATACACTGAGATACTTTCAAACTGACAGTCCAGCTGAAACCCTTCAGAGTTCACATCTATACGCTGAGTATAGATCTCATGTTAAGTGCTCTTACTACAATAAAATTTAAAAAAAAATTAAAGTAAAAGATAAATGGCTAGACCAGATGTAGAACAGCTCTGCTTCTTCAATCTGACTATGAGATCTGTTCCTAGGGACAAGATGGTAGGAGAAAGTTAATATTTTTGTCCATATTGTTTTGTTCTGCTTTCCCCACGGGTAAAAAGCAGGTGGAAGGTTAGGCTGGGTTCAGCCTAGAAGAAATTTCAACAGCAATGACTGAAGTCAATAACACTTAAAATGACTGAGGATAAATTGAGAAAGTAGTACTGGCATGGTAGTGTTCCTTGGAAGGAACACTACCATGTGCTAAGTCGTTCCAGCCATGAAGTGAAGTCATAAAGTCATGAAGGGTTGCAACTCTTTGCAACCCCATGGACTGTAGCCCACAGACTCCTCTATCTAGGAGATTCTCCAGGCAAGATACTAGAGTGGTTGCATTTCCTACTCCAGGGGATCCTCCAGACCCAGGGATCGAACCCTAGTCTCTTATGTCTCTTGCATTGGCAAGCGGGTTCTTTACTGCTAGTGCCACCTGAGAGGCCCCACACTACCATGTATAAGATAGATAACTAGTATGAAGCTGCTTTTTAACACAGGGAGCCCAGGTTGGTACTCTGTGAAAGCCTACAGGGGTGGGATGGGAAGGGGAAGGCAAGCTCAAGAGGGAGGGGTATCAGTTCAATTTAGTTCAGTCACTCAGTCTTGTCCGACTCTTTGCGACCCCATAAATCGCAGCACACCAAGCCTCCCCGTCCATCACCAACTCCCGGAGTTCACTCTGATTCACGTCCATCGAGTCAGTGATGCCATCCAGTCATCTCATCCTCGGTCGTCTCCTTCTCCTCCTGCCCCCAATCCTTCCCAGCATCAGAGTTTTTTCCAATGAGTCAACTCTTCACATGAGGTGGCCAAAGTACTGGAGTTTCAGCTCCAAACTGGAGTTTCAGCTTTAGCATCATTCCTTCCAAGGAACACCCAGGACCGATCTCCTTCAGAAGGGACTGGTTGGATCTCCTTGCAGTCCAGGGGACTCTCAAGAACTTTCTCTAACATCACAGTTCAAAAGCATCATTTCTTTGGCGCTCACTCAGCTTTCCTCACAGTCCAACTCTCACATCCATACATGACCACTGGAAAAACCATAGCCTTGACTAGATGGACCTTTGTTGGCAAAGTAATGTCTTTGCTTTTCAATATGCTATTTAGGTTGGTCATACACACACACACACACACACACACACACACACACACACGACAGACTTCCACTATTACACAGCAGAAATCAACACAATATTGTAAAGCAATTATCCTCCAATTAAAACAAAATGACTAATAAAGAAAATGACAACACTACAACACTATTTTTAGTATGAACACTTCTCTTGAATTTTTGTGAAACCAAGATGATCTGTGTTATAATGACAGATTGAGAGCGAAGGGAAAAAGAAAAACATGAAATTCTAAATTAGTGAATTTTTAGTGATTTAATAATTTAAATAACTTTATAGCAAATGTGTAAGATAAATTTCAGTATTTATGGGATGGGAAAATACAAAACAATTTTTACTGATGGGTTTTCTGGGTAGAAATAGTGTAAATTTGGGCTAAAATACAAAACCATTGCCTTCTAGAGAACCCATGGCAAACTTCATAAATTAATCGGAGAAACAGAGTTCTACCTAATATTCATGGCAAGCCAATAAGTTCTATATATACTGATGGGTAAAAGAAATAAATTAATTAGAAAGAGTATTTCTATGGGTGTATAAAGACTGATGACAATAACTATAAATATTTTAAGATTTATACAACATAAAGAGCAAAAACAAAATTAAAAGACACAACTACAGCAGAGAAACTTGGCAACATGTATGATAGAAAATTTGTCATTTTACATATGAACAGCTTGTAGAAATCAATAAGAAATAATCATTTCAATTTTAAAGGGGCAAAGAACATTAATAGAAAAAGAAAAACATAAGAAAAACACAAATATTTAATGATCTGAGGAAGAAAAGCTTAGAATCCCTGTTAATCAAAGAATTATATGCACCTTTCAAGTAAGTTTTTGTTTTTTTTTTTAAATCTCTGATTCTAGTTTTTGGTAAAGGTGCATGATGCTGTTGAAAACAGTTTAAACTGGAAGTATCTCTCAAAATTAAGGGACACAACATGACAAAAACATTTAAAAACATGCCTACATTTTCACCAAACTATCTGATTCCTTAAAATTTATATTTAGGACATAACAAGGAATCCATTAGGATGTTAATTGTATCATTTTTAATATAAAATTGGGATATGATCTAAATATTTAATAATCATTGATGGCTTAAATAAATAGTGAAGTATGGTTACCAAATAAAGAGTTTACTCTCTAAGATTTAAATAACCCTTGAAATTTGTGGTAAGTCATATGAAAACTTTTATGCAGAGTACATCATGCAAAATGACAGGCTGAATGAATCACAAACTGAAATCAAAACTTCCAGGAGAAATAAACAACCTCATATATGCAGATAATACCATTCTAATGGCAAACAGAAAAGAGGCATTAAAGAGCTTTTGAATGAGCGTGAAAGAGGAATGTGAAAAAGTTGGCTTAAAACTCAACATTTAAAAAACTAAGATCGTGGCACACAGTCCCATCACTTCATGGCAAACAGATGTGGGGGAAAGTGAAAACAGTGCAGATTGTATTTTCTTGGGCTCCAAAATCACTGCAGATGGTGATTGCAGCCACAAAATTAAAAGATGCTTGCTCCTTGGAAGAAAAGCTATGATAGACCTAGACAGTGTATTAAAGCAGAGGCATCAGTGTGCCGATGAAGGTCTATATAGTCAAATTTATGGTTTCTNAAAATCACTGCAGATGGTGATTGCAGCCACAAAATTAAAAGATGCTTGCTCCTTGGAAGAAAAGCTATGATAGACCTAGACAGTGTATTAAAGCAGAGGCATCAGTGTGCCAATGAAGGTCTATATAGTCAAATTTATGGTTTCTCCAGTAGTCGTGCACAGATGTGAGAGTGGGACCATAAATACAGCTGAGTTCCTTGGACTGCAAGAACAAACCCATAAATCTTAAAGGAAATCAAGTCTGAATACTCATTGGAAGGACTGATGCTGAAGCTGTAGCTCCAATACTTTGGCCACCTCATGCAAAGAGCCAACTCATTGGAAAAGACCCTGATGCTGGGAAAGACNTGGACTGCAAGAACAAACCCATAAATCTTAAAGGAAATCAAGTCTGAATACTCATTGGAAGGACTGATGCTGAAGCTGTAGCTCCAATACTTTGGCCACCTCATGCAAAGAGCCAACTCATTGGAAAAGACCCTGATGCTGGGAAAGACTGAGGGCAAGAGGAGAATGGGGCAGCAGAAAATGAGATGGTTAGATAGCATCACTAACTCAGTGAAGATGACTTTGAGCACTCTGGGAAAGACTGAAGAACAGGGAATCCTGCCATGGTGCAGTTCACGAGGTCACATAGAGTCAGACAAAACTTAACAACTTAATAATGAACAACATCTGAAAATCAGAAAAATGAGTGAAATACACGAACATATAAAAAAGTGAAAATGATGTTTAACCTTATGAAAAGATATTTATTTCATTCCACAAAGAAGAAATACAAATATAAGCACACTGAAGATAAAATTTTACAAAACGTATATACATACACACAGTGAGTTTGTGTAAAAATAAAAGCTAGCAAAATCTGAATGAGATCTTTAGTCAAAATTATTGTGCCAATGTCAATTCCTGCTTTTGATCACTGTACTCTGTGATTATATAAAATGTTATATAAACATATAAATGTGGTTATATAAAATGTTAGCAATGGGGGAAGCTGGGCACAGACCACAGAGAAAAATTACTATATTTACAACTTAATGTAAATCTAAAACCATTACAAAATAAAACATTTTTTGTAAAGACATAAAGAAATATTAACATACCAAATATAAAAGAAATGATAAAAAGGAATGTGTCAGTTAAGTTCACTGCTCAGTCGTGTTCAACTTTCTGCGACCCCATTGATTTCAGCACACCAGGATTCCCTGTCTATTACCAACTCCTGGGGCATACTCAAACTCATGTCCATTGACTTGGTGATGCCATCCAACCATCTCATTCTCTGTCATCTCCTTCTCCTCTCACCTTCAATCTTTCTCAGCATCAGGGTCTTTTCAAATGGTCAGTTCTTCACAGCAAGTGGCAAAAGTATTCGAATTTCCTGTTTAGCATCAGTCCTTCCAATGAATATTCAGGACTGATTTCCTTTAGGATGGACTGGTTGGATCTCTTTGTTGTCCAAGAGACCCTCAAGAGTCTCCTCCAACACCACACTTTAAAAGCATCAATTTTTCAGTGCTCAGCTTCCATTATGGTCCAACTCTCACATCTGTACATGACTACAGGTAAAACCATTGGTTTGACTAGATGGACTTTTGTTGGCTAAGTAATGTCTCTGCTTTTTAATATGCTGTCTAGGTTGATTATAACTTTTCTTCCAAGGAACAAGCATCTTTTAATTTCATGGCTGCAGTCACCATCTGCGGTGATTTAGGAACCCAGGAAAATAAAGTCTGTCACTGTTTCCACTGTTTCCCATCTATTTTCCATGAAGTGATGGGCTGCATGGTGCTGGAGCAATGGCTGCACGGCACTGGAGAGGCTATGAGGAGTTACCCCATGCCCAAGGGCAAAGGAGAAGCCCCAGCAAGACAGTAGGAGGGGTGAAGTCACATTTACAATCAAACCCCATACCCACCAGAGATATTCAAAGGGCTCAAACAAACCTTGTGCACAACAGGACCCAGAGAACCCGCAGAGACTGAGACAGAACTGTGTATGTCTTGTAGAGGTGCAGGTCAGCAGTGCACTGCCACAGGGACAGGGGCTCTGGGTGCAGCAGATGTGAGTATGGCATAAACCCTCTTGGAAGAGGTCACCATTGACCCCAGCATAGAGCTGCCAGAACTTACTCTTGGAGGGCACAACAGAACTTTATGTGCACCAGGACCCAGAAGAAAGGAGCAGTGACCCCACAGGAGACTGACCCAGACTTGCCTGTGAGTGTCCAGGAGTTTCCGGCAGAGGCGTGGGTCACTGGTGGCCTGCTGCAGGGTCCAGGGCACTGAGTGAGTGCACAGGACCTTTTGAAGGAGGTTGCCATTATCTTCATTATCTCCACCATAGTTTGGCCACAGGTCAATAACAGGGAGGGAATACAGCCCCACCCATCGAAAGAATATTAGATTTAAGATTTACTGAGCATGGCCCATCTGGTGATGTCCGTGTGTAGAGTCTTCTCTTGTGTTGTTGGAAGAGGCTGTTTGCTGTGACCAGTGTGTTCTCTTAGCAAAACTCAGACTTTGCCCTGCTTCATTCCGTATTCCAAGGCCAAATTTGCCTGTTACTCCAGGTATTTCTTCACTTCCTACTTTTGCATTCCAGTCCCTTATAATGAAAAGGACATCTTTTGGGGATGTTAGTTCTAAATGGTCTTAGAGGTCTCATAGAGCCATTCAACTTCAGCTTCTTCACTGTTACTGGTTGGGGCATAGACTTGGATTACCATGATATTGAGTGGTTTGCCTTGGAAATGAACAGAGATCATTCTGTCGTTTTTGAGATTGCATCCAAGTACTGCATTTCTGACTCTTTGGTTGACCATGATGGCTAGTCCATTTCTTCTGAGGGATTCCTGCCCGCAGTAGTAGATATAATGGTCATCTGAGTTAAATTCACCCATTCTAGTCCATTTTAGTTCACTGATTCCTAGAATGCCAACGTTCACTCTTGCCATCTCTTGTTTGACCACTTGCTATTTGCCTTGATTCATGGACCTGACATTCCAGGTTCCTATGCAATATTGCTCTTTACAGCATCAGACCTTGCTTCTATCACCAGTCACATCCACAACAAGGTATTGTTTTTGCTTTGGCTCCATCCCTTCATTCTTTCTGGAGTTATTTCTCCACTGATCTCCTGTAGCAAATTGGGCACCTACTGACCTGGGGAGTTCCTCTTTCAGTATCCTATCACTTTGCCTTTTCATACTGTTCATGGGGTTCTCAAGGTAAGAATACTGAAGTGGCTTGCCATTCCCTTCTCCAGTGGACCACACTCTGTCAGACCTCTCCACCATGACCCGTCCATCTTCGGTAGCCCCACATGGCATGGCTTAGTTTCATTGAGTTAGACAAGGCTGTGGTCCTAGTGTGATCAGATTGACTAGTTTTCTGTGAGAATGGTTTCAGTGTGTCTGCCCTCTGATGCCCTCTTGCAACACCTACCATCTTACTTGGGTTTCTCTTACCTTGGNCCAATACTTTGGCCACCTGATGCAAAGAACTGACTCATTTGAAAAGATCCTGATGCTGGGAATGATTGAAAGTGGTAGAAGGGGATGACAGAGGATGAGATGGTTGGGTGGCATCAATGGACATGAGTTTGAATAACTCCGGGAGCTGGTGATGGACAGGGAGGCCTGGCTTGCTGGGGTCACAAAGAGTCAGACACGACTGAGTGACTGAACTAAACTGATGGCACTGGATGCCATGATGTTAGTGTTCTGAATGTTGAGTTTTAAGCCAGCTTTTTTCACTCTCCTGGTTCACTTGCATCAAGAGGCTCTTCAGTTCTTCTTCGGTTTCTACCATTAGGGTATGCATGATATCTGCATATCTGAGGTTACTGGTATTTCTCCCACCAACGTTGATTCCAGCTTGTGCTTCATCCAGCCTGGTATTTCGTATGATGTAATCTGCATATAAGTTAAATAAGCAGGGTAACAATATACAGCCTTAATGTACTCCTTTCCCAATTTGGAATCAGTCTGTTGTTTCATGTACAACACAGACTTCAAACAAAGCAAAAAGATAGAATAAAAAATTATTTTATCTTTAAGAGGTAGAGTTTTAAATGATTTATATTTTTGTGTGTATATGTACATGGTTGGGTACTTATATATTTTCTAAAATTTCTAACTTGAACATGTTTGTAGTGTGGAGAAATTGTAATTAAAATAATAGGAAAAAAATCCAGTAAATGCTGTGGCTATATCTTTACCTGCCTGAGAGAAGTAAGCAAGCTGGGAATGGCCTTTGCATATTTTTTTTCCTTATTTTTCTACAAATACACAATCTATATTTTAGACTACATTCTACAATCTATAATAAACCTCTGACACATATTATTTCCAGATAAATCAGAGCATAGAGTTTCTTTTAGAATTTTCAGAAGGAAACTATATTTACATATAAANTTTTTTTTCCTTATTTTTCTACAAATACACAATCTATATTTTAGACTACATTCTACAATCTATAATAAACCTCTGACACATATTATTTCCAGATAAATCAGAGCATAGAGTTTCTTTTAGAATTTTCAGAAGGAAACTATATTTACATATAAAATAACATATAACTGACTTTGATGTTGTATGTCCAAAGCACTTCTTCAGAGAAAACCTGACATACATCATTCAACTTGACAAGATTTTTAAAAATATAACTCTTCATCCTTATTACAGATTACTCTGTGCTCTGGTTAATTTGATCAACATAAACACTTTAATTACATAATTTTTGTTCCCTAATGCCCTTTGGCAATACAAGCTTCAGTCTAATTCCTTTTTAATAATCAAGCATGAGCTGGTTTGTAAGAAATTCTCCAGAAGTACCTGCAGTATTTTTCATTTTCCTCTTAGACCCATTAAAGCACACTCATTAAGCAAATCAGGCCAGTGAACCACTGTGCCAAAATGTCAGTGGGCCCAATGAGAGATTACAGAATCATAAATCAGTGACGAACACTAGCTTAACTTTCTCCAAACCGCTAAAATATACGGTTCAGAACTGCCGTTAATATGTGAACAAAAATCAAAANTTTAAAAAAAATCATTTTATTTATTTTTGGCTGAGGCGAGTCTTCGTTGCTGTGCGGGCTTTTCTCTAACTGCGGTATGCGGGCTTCTCATTGTGGTGGCTTCTCTCGCTGCGCGGCACAGGCTGGAGCATGCCTCAGTAGCTGGGACTCCCGGGCCCCAGAGCACAGGCTCAGGAGCTGCAGCTCATGGCCTTAGTCGCTCCACAGCATGTGGGATCTTCCCGGATCAGGGGTTGAAACTGTCTCCTGCACTGGCAGGTGGGTTCTTTACTGAGCCGCCAGGGAAGCCCTGATTTACTTTTTCAACCAATGTTCTCTTAAAATGCTGACCAGGATCTCTAAACAGCACAGTGATTCACAGTGCCAAGCCTCCTCGGAGCTCCATGGGGCTTGCAGCTGCATCTGTGAGGCAAGAAGGAGAGACAACGAACAGGCTGGGAGTGGACGTCTGAGTTGGAGAGTAGGTTCCCCTCCCAACCGGAGCCGTCACTGCTCAGCTCTAGGCAGTTCAAGGGAATAGGGTCACAGAACTTTTTTTTTTTTAACAAGAGAAGCCAGAAATTCGAAATTGAGTGTTAAAAGATCCCTAATCTTTAAATGAGCACAAATTCTGACATGAGCCAACAGTGGAGATCTGCAGCTACCTCGGGCCACGTCTTGCCATCTTGATCCTCTGGCCTGAACTTTATTCCTCTTCATAATTTTAGGGTCCTCAGGGAGGAGGCAGGTGACCGCTGTCAGCTGTGGATGCAATAACGTGTAGAAATGGGGACAGACTTCCTCTCACAGGGCTTTTGGCCTCCTGGGGAAGACAGACTTCAATTAAAAAAAAAAAAGTCCACTCGTGAATAAACAGTTACAGGTGGAAAGTACCACCCCAAAGGTAGTAACTCCATCCTGTAAGAGCTTATGAAAAAGAAACTGACCCAGGCTTGGTGGTCAGCAAAGGCGGGCCTTGAGAAAGAGGGACCAGCCTGTACTGGGACCCTGTGACAAGACTGAACAGGACTGAGAAGCAGGCCAGTGTGGCCGGAGCAGAGACTGTGAGAGGGTCACGATGCAGAGAGTCCAGGGAGGTGTGAGCATCAGGGGCTGATACGTGGGGCCTTGTTGGCCAAGCTAAGGGTTTGGATTCTATCTCAACCCTCAGGATACCGTTACGGGCTACTAGACTCAATTTCAGTTTCTGAGTTGCTTTATCGAAGAATTTCAGTTATTTGTATGAATTGATATTTCACTGACTTTTCTTCTTCATTAAGTTGTTCCGAGGAACCAAGAAAAAAAAATTCCTATCTATCATGTATTGATCTATCTATCTAAAATCTATCATTCTATTTAGCAATTATCATATGGGTCTATTGGATCTTTTTAGAGATCAAAGCTACCTTTTAGTATCTAAGCAGTCTTTGGGGATCTTTCTCTCTGTGTTATAATATTTTGCTATTGTATCATTCTATAATTTAATTATTAATAATTCCAATCTGTGCTCAAGCAATACTAAGATAGGAAAACAGAAGGTGGATGGAATACATAGATCAATGAAGTAATAATGAAATAAATCATCATTATGACCTCACCCTTCAGTTTTCTCATTGCTTTCCCAAAGGCATTGTCTCTCATAAAGGTATAAGAGACGTCTAGCAAAGCCATCTTTGTAGGACAGTTTCAGGTTTTTAAATTAAACTTTTATTTTGAAATAATTTTAAACTAGTATGTTGTAAGAAACGATACAGAAAGATTCCACATACCCTTCACCCAGTTTTTCCTAATGGCAGCATCCTGCAAATCTACTGTGTGGTATCTGAGTAGGAAACTGGCATTGTAACAGGCTGGCAGTCTTACAGGTTTAGTTTTTCATGAAACAAAGTTGAGAGTTCAGCATCTTAAATTTCCACCAGAATAGCAAAGACCAGAAAATTGACAGAGAAAGTCATGTCACAATTTTTATTACAGTTTTCTAGTTGGTAAACTTGAGCACACAGCAATATCTGTAATCCTCAGTTTCCTCATCTAAATGGGTACACGTGGGCCGACGTAGATGGGGAGGTTAGTACCTACCTCCTAAGGCCTCTGGAAGGTTGGATGAGATGAAGCCTTTGGCACAGCGCCTGGAGTATATGAGACACTTGCCAAGGCTCTGCCGTACTCCACTCGACCAAGCTTGTTACTCTTGCGGCTGTTTCAGAGAATCATCTGTCAGTGCAGAGGCAGGAAGTGTGGCCCTGGGACAGTCTTGCCTCCGAGCTCCTTGGAATCTCACTCCCTGGAGACTGATCTCTGTGGGGAAACAGAAGCCACGAGAGCGGCATGTGAAATATCTCCATTATTAATGGCAATGTGAGTGTTTACCAGGCCCTTTTCCTACAGTCTGTGAGTGCAGGCCAACCATCCTTTTCCACATCCTTGGAGCCAGACGTGCTTCAGAATTTGGAATTCAAAGGACCCACCTCTCCAAGAGTAGGATTGAGTCTTGATAAGGAATTAGAGGCCCAGAAGTTACTGAATCAGGTCTGGTTGCTTGCTACTCAAAAATCAATACTCAAGAGAGAGACAAATGTTGGTAGAAAGAAAAGTTGCTTTTAACCAGAATGCTGGAAGTGGAGNTTGATAAGGAATTAGAGGCCCACAAGTTACTGAATCAGGTCTGGTTGCTTGCTACTCAAAAATCAATACTCCAGAGAGAGACAAATGTTGGTAGAAAGAAAAGTTGCTTTTAACCAGAATGCTGGAAGTGGAGTAGAGATGGTGGACTCAGTGTAACCAAAACCACCTCTGAAGATTTTGTTTGAACCTGAAAGTTTTAAAGGGAAAAGAAGAATAATCCTTTGAGAAGAGATAGATGGGTCTTAGGCTGAGCAGCTGGCATCTGTCTCCTGTGGACAGATACTTCACGATAAAGATAGAGGCTGGGGCAAGGAGGAGCCAGTCCTGCTTGGATGAAAGATAAAGAGACCACATGTTTCTCATCCTTGACGCCAAGGAGACCTCCCACACTACACGTGTGCAGAAAGGTTTCTCAGGGGTCAGAGGAGGGAGCGGGCGTCGCGCTGTAATGTGTTCAGTCAATTTCCCGGAGACCCTCGCTCCGGAATCCATCTTGGCTAAAAGATGCATGTGCGCGCACACAGGAGAGCCCTGAGCCAGACCACACGTGGACTCAAAGCCAGACAGAGCAAGGTGATTGGCCAAAGGAAACCCAGAAGACCCTGCCCCGTGTAAGCCCTCGGTTCTTCCTCTGAACTCACCTGCTGTCCATCTGCAGGTGCTTTTTTTTTTCTTCTTTTCCTGATAAACGCTTTGCTGATTTCACCACTTCCTTCTAGCTAACCGTGCCTGGTGGGTCCAGTGGCCAGGATCTGGCGCATTCACCATCATGGCCTGGGTTCAGTCCTTGGTGGTGGAATTGAGATCCTGCTTTAAACGGCCACCCTAGATCCATCTCAGTTGATCCCTGGGATAAGAGGTCAGGGCAGTTGCCATGCCCCACTTTGGACAGGCTTGTCCACTCCTTGTGATTTTCACCGAGATATTATCTTGTTCACGCAGTTTGTGAGATCACCGAAGAGAGAGCAAGGAAAGAGATCTGGTCATCTGTTAATTACTTATTCTTCCTTTCTACTTCCTGGATCTATGGAAAGAACTGGCAAGTGAGGCAAAGCGGTGATTAAAAGATTTGAAATGTGTGCGAGGGCCAGAGATGCGTAGAGCTTGAGGGTGCCTGGTTTGAAAGCAGTGACAATATACAGCTCTGCTGAAGGAAAGGGACTCCCACTGAGGGCAGTTTCCTGCAAAGAGCTGGTTACACAGACACAGCTGGATTTCAGACTAAGTGTATGCCGTAGCTCCCCCTCCTCACCTACTTTCTAATAGGGTTTTCTGTAGTGGCCGTCCCATATCTGTCTTGCATAGGGTGTATGTTGGGTGTGACGGGGGAGGGGAAAGGAAGCTGATTACTTGTCTCTTTAATCAACAGCTCTCTCATTCAAGAACTCGTAATAAAGGAGCAGTACCCAGTGAATTACACCCAACGGGTCTCATCCACACCTGAAGCTGATGTAGATGGCGAGATCAAGCTCCTGCTGTGTTGGCTGGAAACAGGATTCTCATATGGGCCAGTCCCTGCCCGGACCCTCCAGCAAGTTGCTCTGATAGAACGCACACCCCCATGCAAACACACTGTCTGCAAAGAGACCTGCCGCTCCATCTTCCAGGGCCTGGGGCTCTTGCCTAAGTTTCTCAGATGGTCCTTGTTCACCTTCTCTCAGCCACAGAAGGAGTAACTGCTTTCTGCAAAATTGCTACTATAAGCAGATATGTTGGGGGGGTCCCCAGACAAAGAGAACAAGGAATGGTTTTCTTGACATAAGAGGTCATTTTTGGCCCAAGTGATTTTATAATCAAAGCCTGGCCTCTCTGTTTGCCCTTGAACATATCTCAGTAATTAATGATCTTAAGGGAACAAAGGCATGCAGGAACAGAAAAAAGGCAGCCAAACAATAGTACAGTGATAAATCAGAGTCCTAGTGCCTCCTCAAAGGATATTCATAAAAATACGTCTTTGCAGAAACAGAGACCCCCCAAACAGGTGGAGGATGGAATGATGACATTGACCCTTCTTACTTCAGTTAACGAAAGCCTGGACTCTTGTCAGCCTTTGCCAAAATTCTATGCTGAATTCTCCTCTGCTCAAGCCCCTTCATGAATATACACGTACTCTGAGCTTAAAACTTTCCCATTTTGCTGTTCAGGGAGACACTGCTTTGGAAAAAAGGTCTTTGGCATTCTCCTTACCTGCTGCAGGGAGACACTGCTTTGGGAAGGGTCTTTGGCATTCTCCTTACTTGCTGCAACTACTAACAGATTCTTCCTTCTCCTGCTCTTTGGTTTGGTTGTGCCTGTTGGCTTGACACCCACCAAGAGGCAAACCCAGTTTTTGGTTAACACTATGTCTGTAGGACTGAGAACCCTTAAAAATTGTCTTTTAGTAGTTTACCATCTATTAAGAGCTAGCATTTCATCACGTTTAATTTTCCTGTTCAGATTATTGGTATGCTTTCTATCTCCTAGTAACTTCTATCTCATAATTTAAACAAATTTTTTTTATTATACAATGTAGTTAAGTATGCCAACTGATTGTAGGATCTGTGGCAAAGAAAGAATTGTTTATGTTGTTTCCAGCAAAGGAAGTAACAAGTTCTTGGGACTAGATGATGGGTGATAGGATCCTAATTGTTTTCATAATTATGGCATCCACTTTGCTGACATCTAAAATAGCACTCACAATCTCTTTCTGGATAGTCACTTACAAGTGTCTCCACTCTACAAATTCCGGAAGGTGTGCTGATTTAAAAACAAAGAAACCGCAACCTAAAAGTTGAAGATTATATTTTATTTGGTGGACTTTTTGAGGACTTAAGCCCAGGAGACAGTCTCACAGATGGCTCTGAGGATACTGCTCTGAAGAGGTAAGGAAGAAGCCAGGATGCATAGGATTGTAGCAACAAAATTCAGGTAATTGTAACATCAAAGGATTACTATTAATTAAAGAAAAAACAGACATTTCAAGTTAATGAATTTAGTGCTTTCCTATGTATGTGAAGATGTAAGAGTTTGGTCTCACTGAAGTCATCTTTTGATATGTATCTCAGCTGCCTGGAGCCAGTATCCTGCTTTTCTCCAGTCTGAATCCTCTCAGGCTACACAGTCAGGGCAGGCTGCCATGGCTGCTGGCTTGATGGCTTGACGGCCTCAGCATCCTTTGTTTATTGATGTGGCTGCTGACCCTCTTTGTCCACATGTGAAATATGTCATGATATCAAATTCAGGATCTCAAACTGACTTATTCAGTAGAAATGGAAAATGTGATTGTTTCCCCATTTTCCCAAAGCAATTATATTTTGCTATAGCAGATATTCCTATTGTCCAATCAGTTGCAATTGTGTTGTTTATACACAATTTTTCCTAGGCAAGGGGAACCAGGTTATATAAGCAGAATTAACAACCTCAGCAGGAAACAAAAGGCGAAGCTCTCATGCCGGGGTCCAGCCCCGGTGGATCCAGGGTGATTCAAAGGGGAGATGGATAGGCGAGGAAAAACTTATTTATTTATTGATATAGAAATATAAGAATAGATTAGGAAAAAATAGTGTCATAGGAAAATTAAGTGGAGAAAGAAGGCTGAATAACTTGGCTTGTGGAGAAGACCAATAAAATCTCAGGACAAGAGATTTGCACCATCTACGTGGGGCCACCGGTGTCCATTTGAATATCAGAAAGTACCCCGCCTTGGGCTCTCTCTCTTAAGGATCTTAGAAGCCAGGACAAGTAAGTATACATGGTGGGCCGCCCCAGTCCAGATGGGAATTCAGCCTGAAATTAGAGTGAAGAGGAGAGGAAGGGAGAGGGAGAAAAAGAGAGAGAGACACGGGGAAACTAGTCCAGCGACTAGCTCCAACTCCTATTGTCTGGAGAGGCCTTTTATACCTTTTTGATTGTACATAGAGATCAATGGGTAATACAAAATTATAAGGGGTTAGCAGCCCAGACTCTTATCAAAACCAGGCTTTTCTCTCTGCATACCTAATTGTATACACAAGTCTTAGGTAATTTACATCATCTTCCAGCCAAAAAGGGCCAGTTAACATTTTACAGCCTTTTTCTGATAAAGGTTTGTCAACCAGAAGACTTATTTGTGTTGATCTTCCCAAAGTCTGGTGCCACTCTCAGAAAGCACTAAATAAAGTTACATTCTTACATAGCAAAGATACAGCAAGTTATAACAAGTAAAGGGAGTACAGTGATTTACCACAAAAGAGAAGCAATTAACTCAAAAGTCTAGTGTTGCTAACATCAAAACTACTACATATCTTTTTCGACATCCTGATTACATTGATTAACATCCTCCCAGGTGCCTGAAAGATAAAGAATAAGGAGGTCTGGCAGCAATCGTTGAGTCAACAGTGAAAACCTGTCACCAATATGATTTTTCACTCCTTAAAAAGGCTCTGTCTTTAAGATGCTTTTAAGCTTTGTGCCTCTAGCAGTTGGGGTCTGTAAGCAATTCACAAGCTGAAAGAGGTCTGGGGAACGTGTTAGGCAAGCTAGAGAGCTATCAGAGGGGGTTTAACTGAAACATTCTTTTCAAACGCAGAAGACGAAAGACTGATTTGACTTTTTCCAGAGAATATCGGAAGAGTGGAAAAGCAGAGTACAAAGGCCAGCAGATTCTTATTTTTTGGGGGGTGGGTGCTCAGGAAATTCCAGGGGGAACCCCTGAAACTTAATCACGTCCTTGCGTATGTCAGGCTTCCTTCCGCATGACCTTGTCACGGGTGGGATTCCTCACGCTGGCTCCCGGCACTCTCAGATGGCTGCTACCCAGGCGGAAACCTTTTCAGCTCCATCTGAAGCAAATTGACAATGAACGCCTGCATGACTTGCACCCTGCTTGATGGCTGTATGTCTTTCTCTGCTGACCCTACGTAAGAGCCACCACTGGCTCAGACCATGGAGAGAGCCCCTGCTTGTCCCAGAATGCCATCCAGAATCCCCACATGGTGTGTTTGTGCATTTACCGGTATCTTCTGAGGCAGCCTCTAGACATCAGGGAAAACTGCCAAGGTAATTATTTCAAGGTAACAATGATCTCTTTTGTAGGGCTTTGGTGACAAAGTTGCTTAGGTTCTAAGTAATCCACTCACAGCCATGTTTTTCCCCATAATTTTTGAGTGCTTAATTTTTCAGAATGCCAGTTTTGCCAGAAACGTGTATTATGTGTAAGTAATACATTTTATAACAAGTGCTAGAGAGGATGTGAAGAGAGGGGAACCCTCCCACACTCTTGACAGGAATGCAAACTATGGAAAATAGTATGGAGATTCCTCGGAAAACTAAAAGTGGAGTTGCAGCATGATCCAGCGGTTTCGCTCCTGGGTATATTAATACACCTGTGTTGCGAAGAAGAACCAGTTCTGACTCCATTTGGGAAATGTTTCTTTGACTTGCTTTTCGTTGCTGTTGTTACTATAATCATACATAATGACCTGTCTCAGAGGACTGTTTTTCTTAAGAAAAAGAAATGCAAAAAGGAAAAATGGTTGTCTGAGGAGGACTTACAAATAGCTGAGAAAAGAAGAGAAGTGAAAGACAAAGGTAGAAAGGAAAGACATATCCATCCGAATGCAGAGTTCCAAAGAGTAGCAAGGAGAGGTAAGAGGGCTTCTTAAGTGAACATTGTAAAGAAATAGAGGAAAACAACAGAATGGGAAAGACTAGAGATCTCTTCAAGAAAACTAGAGATGCCAAGGGAACATTTCATGCAAAGATGGGCATGAATACCATTAACATACCTAACATATCATTAGGTCCACATGGTATGGACCGAACAGAAGCAGAAGATACTAAGAAGAGGTGGCAAGAATACACAGAGGAACCTCCCTCCCATCTCCCTCCCCATCTCACCCCTCCAGGTTGATACAGAGCCCCTGTTTGAGTTTCCTGGGCCATACAGCAAATTCCCATTGGCTATCTATTATACACATGGTAATGTAAGTTTCCCTGTTGCTCTTTCCATACGTCTCACCCTCTCCTCCCCTCCCCGTGTCCATAAGTCTATTCTCTATGTCTGTTTCTCCACGGCTGTCCTGTAAATAAATAATTCAGTACCATTCTTCTAGATTTCTGTTAGAATATGATATTTAGTGATCTCTTTCTGACTAACTTCACTCTGTATAATAGGTTCTAGTTTCATCCACCTCTTCAGAACTGATTCAAATGTGTTCATTTTTATGGCTGAGTAATATTCCATTGTGTATATATATCACAACTTCAAAAGGGAAGGCATATATGAATACCTATGGCTGATTCATGTTGAGGTTTGACAGAAAACAGCAAAATTCTGTAAAGCAATTATCCTTCAGTAATAAATAAATAAATTTAAAAAATGAAAACAAAAAAAGAATACACAAAACTGTATAAAAAAGGTCTTAATGACTTGGATGACCACGGTGGTGTGATCAGTCACCTAGAGTCAGACATCCAGGAGTGAGAAGTCGAGTGGGCTTTAGGAATCGTTACTATGAACAAAACTAGTGGAGGTGGTGGAATTCCAGTTAAGTTATTTCAAATCCTAAAAGATGATGCTGTGAAAGTCCTGCACTCAACATGCCAGCAAATTTGGAAAAAGCAGTGGCCACAGAACTGGAAAAGGTCAGTTTTCATTCCAATCCCAAAGACAGGCAATGCCAAAGAATGCTCAAACTGACACCCAGTTGTGCTCATTTCACATGCTAGAGAGTAGTGCTCAAAATCCTTCAAGCTAGGCATTAACGGTGTGTGAACTGAGAACTTCCAGAGGCACACACTAGATTTAGTAAAGGCAAAGAAACCAGAGATCAACATGCATTCAATCATAGCAAAAGCAAGGGAATTCCAGAAAACCATCTACTGCTTTATTGACTACGCTAAAGCCTTTGACTGTGTGGATCACAACAAACTGGAAAATTCTTAAACAGATGGGAATGCCAGACCACCTGACCTGTCTCCTTAGAAACCTCATGCAGGTCAAGAAGCAATAGTTAGAACTGGACGTGGAACAACGAACTGACTCAAACTTGGGAAAGGAGTACATCAGGGCCATACATTGTCACCCTGCTTATTTAACTTATATGTAGAGGACATCATGTGAAATGCTTGACTGGAAGTTCAAGCTGAAATCAAGACTGCAGGAGAAATATCACTACCCTCAGATATGCAGATGATACCATTCTTATGGCGGAAAACAGAGAGGAGCTAAAGAGCATCTTGATGCAGGTGAAAGAGGAGAGTGAAACGCAACATTCAAAAATCTAAGACCAAGGCATCTGGGCCCATCACTTCATGGCAAATAGATGGGGGAAAAGTGGAAACAGTGACAGATTTTATCTTCTTGGGCTCCAAAATGACTGCAGATGGTGACTGCAGCCGTGAAATTAAAAGATGCATGCTCCTTTGAAGAAAAGCTATGACAAACGTAAACAGCATATTAAAAAGCAGAGACATCATTTTGCTGACAATCTGTCTAGTCAAAGCTATGGTTTTTCCAGTAGTCGTACGAGCACTGAAGAATTGATGCTTTTGAACTGTAGTGTTGGAGGATACTCCTTGGACTGCAAGGAGATCAAACCAGTCAAACCTAAGAAAATCAACCCTGAATATTCATTGGAAAGCCTGATGCTGAGTGGAGAAGGCAATGGCACCCCACTCCAGCACTCTTGCCTGGAAAATCCCATGGACGGAGGAGCCTGGTGGGCTGCAGTCCATGGGGTCGCTAAGAGTCAGACATGACTGAGCAACTTCCCTTTCACTTTTCAATTTCATGCATTGGAGAAGGAAATGGCAACCCACTCCAGTGTTCTTGCCTGGAGAATCCCAGGGACAGGGGAGCCTGGTGGGCTGCCGTCTATGGGGTCACACAGAGTCAGACACGACTGATGTGACTTAGCAGCAGCAGCAGCAGCAGCCTGATGCTGTAGCTGAAGCTACAATACTTTGGCCACCAAAGTATTGATTCAAAGAGCCGATTTATTTGAAAAGACCCCGATGCTGGGAAAGATTGAGGGAAAGATAAGAAGGGGGTAACACTGGGATGACCCAGAGGGATGGTACAGGGAGGGAGGGGCGAGGGGGGTTCAGGATGGGAAACACATGTATACCTGTGGTGGATTCATGTTGCTGTATGGCAAAACCAATACAACATTGTAAAGTAACTAGCCTCCGATTAAAATAAATAACTATATTAAAAAAAAAAGAAGGGGATAACAGAGGATGAGACGGTTGGATTTGGATAGCATCACCGACTCAGTGGACATGAGTTTGAGCAAACTCTGGAGATTGTGAAGGACAAGGAAGCCTGGAGTGCTGCCATCCATGGAGTCACAAAGAGTAGGACATCACTGAGCGATTGAACAACAACAAAGAAAGGATCGTGCCCATCTGCCTGACTGTGAAACTAAAGTGCCTTTGTTTGACTCATAGTGAAGAAATTTAACCCTGCTCACCTGTGAATGGCTACAGATAAAGAGGATAACACATCCCTTCCAAAGCCTCGGTTCAATTCAGTCATTCAATTCTGTTCAACTCTTTGCGATTCCATGCATTGCAGCACACCAGGCCTCTCTGTCCATCACCAGCTCCTGGAGTCTACTCAGACTCATGTCAATCAGGTTGGTGATGCCATCCAACCATCTCATCCTTTGTCTTCCCATTCTCTTCCCACCTTCAATCTTTCCCAGCATCAGGGTCTTTTCCAGTGAGTGTGTTCTTGCCAAAGTATTGGAGTTTCAGCTTCAGCATCAGTCCTTCCAATGAACATTCAGGACTGATTTCCTTTAGGATGGACATGGATCTCCTTGCAGTCCAAGGGACCCTCAAGAGTCTTCTCCCACACCACAATTCAAAAGCATCACTTCTTTGGTGCTCAGCTTTCCTTATAGTCCAACTCTCACATCTATACATGACTACTGGAAAAACCATAGCTTTGACTAGATGGACCTTTGTTGGCAAAGTAAGTTCTGCTTTTCAATATGCTGTCTAGGTTGGTCATGACTTTTCTCCCAAGGAGCAAATGTCTTTTAATTTCATGGCTGTGGTCACCATCTGCAGTGATTTTGGACCCCCCCAAAATAAAGTCACTATTTCCCTTGCTTCCCCATCTGTTTACCATGAAGTGATGGGACCAGATGCCATGATCTTCATTTTCTGGTTGAGTTTTAAGCCAACTTTTTCACTCTCCTATTTCACTTTCATCAAGAAGCTCTTAGTTCCTCTTCACTTTCTGCTATAAGGGTGGTGTCATCTGCATATCTGAGGTTATTGATATTTCTCCTGGCAACCTTGATTCCAGCTTGTGCTTCATCCAGTTGAGCGTTTCTCATGATGTACTGTGCATATAAGTTAAATAGGCAGGGTGACAGTATACAGCCTTGACATACTCCTTTCCTGATCTGGAACCAGTCTGTTGTTCCATGTCCAGTTCTAACTGTTTCTTCTTGACCTGCATACAGATTTCTCAGGAAGCAGGTCAGGTGGTCTGAAGTTCTCACCTCTTTCAGAATTTTCCACAGTTTATTGTGATCCACACAGTCAAAGGCTTTGGCATAGTCAACAAAGCAGAAATAGATGTGNTGGATCTCTTTGTTGTCCAAGAGACCCTCAAGAGTCTCCTCCAACACCACACTTTAAAAGCATCAATTTTTCAGTGCTCAGCTTCCATTATGGTCCAACTCTCACATCTGTACATGACTACAGGTAAAACCATTGGTTTGACTAGATGGACTTTTGTTGGCTAAGTAATGTCTCTGCTTTTTAATATGCTGTCTAGGTTGATTATAACTTTTCTTCCAAGGAACAAGCATCTTTTAATTTCATGGCTGCAGTCACCATCTGCGGTGATTTAGGAACCCAGGAAAATAAAGTCTGTCACTGTTTCCACTGTTTCCCATCTATTTTCCATGAAGTGATGGGCTGCATGGTGCTGGAGCAATGGCTGCACGGCACTGGAGAGGCTATGAGGAGTTACCCCATGCCCAAGGGCAAAGGAGAAGCCCCAGCAAGACAGTAGGAGGGGTGAAGTCACATTTACAATCAAACCCCATACCCACCAGAGATATTCAAAGGGCTCAAACAAACCTTGTGCACACAAGGACCCAGAGACCCCACAGAAACTGAGACAGAACTGTGTTTGAGCATCTCCTGGGGAGGTATGGGTCAGCAGTGGACTGCTGCAGAGGCAGGGGCTCTGGGTGCAGCAGACTTGGGTATGGCATAAGCCCTATTAGAGGAGGTCACCATTAACCCCACCATAGAGCTGCCAGAACTTACACAGGGCTGGGAAAATAGACTCTTGGGGGGCACAAAATGAACCTGTGCACCTCAGGACCCAGGAGAAAGGAGCAGTGACTGCAGAAGAGACTGACCCAGACTTGCCCATGAATGTCCAGGAGTCTCCAGCGGAGGTGTGGGTTTGCGGTAGCCTGCTGTAGGGTTGGGGCACTGAGTGTAGCAGTGTGTGCGTGGGGGCATTTGAAGGAGGTCGTCATTTACCTCCACCATAGTTTGACCCCAAAAGGCAATGAGAAAGAATGCTCAAACTACCACAAAGTTACACTCATCTCACACATTAGTAAAGTGATACTCAAAATTCTCCAAGCCAGGCTTCAACAATACGAGAACTGTGAACTTCCAGATGTTCAAGCTCGATTTGGAAAAGGCAGAGGAACCAGAGATCAAATTGCCAACATCTCTTGGATCATCGAGAAAGCAATAGAGTTTCAGAAAAGCATCTACTTATGCTTTATTGACTAAACCAAAGCCTTTGTGTGGATCATAACAAATTGTGGAAAATTGTTAAAGAGATGTGAATACCAGACCATCTGACCTGCCTCCTGAGAAATCTATATGCAGGTCAGGAAGCAATAGTTAGACCTGGACATGGAATAACAGACAGGTCCCAAATAGGAAAAAGAGTACATCAAGGCTATATATTGTCACTCTGTTTATTTAACTTATATTCAGAGTACATCATGAGGAACACTGGGCTAGATGAAGCACAAGCTGG
>SJYV01007181.1:1040738-1054036 GCA_006410875.1 Neotragus pygmaeus
GGGAAGTTGAGAGCACAGGTGTGCATATAGAAATAGTCTAATTTGCTGATTGTTCTTGCTCTCACTCTAAATTGTGGTTTAATATTTCCATGCCATTTTATTAGCACCAACTCTTATGGTTACACCAAGACCCAAAACACATTTTTGTTTAGTTTATCTTTATGATCGTTTAAGAAAAGTGTCTGCAAACTTTTTTTTCTCTGAAAAGGGCCCCCAAATAAATATTTTTGGCTTTGAAGGACCTGCAGTGTGAATTACAACATTTCAGCTCTCCAGAGGTTGAGAAGCCACAGTGAGTACGTAGATAAATGAGCAGGCTGTGGGCTGCCAAGCTTTTATCAAGATAGCGAATTAGCCATATTTGGCCTGTGGGCCATAGTATGCTGACCCTGTTTTAAGGGCTGGGCATAATTCTAGAAACACTAAAAGAAAGAAGGGAAATAAATAATTGAGGCAGAGGGAGACGTGCTCATTAGAGAAGGGGTGTGTGTGTGTGTGTGAGAGGTTTTTCCAGTGCGACACTTTATTCATAGTTTATACATGACACAGTATATAACACACATACAGTATAGTAGAGCCCTTCTGTGTAGTATATTGGAAGAGCACCAAAGTGCAAGCCAGGAAATCAGGCTCTAGGTAAAGTTCTGCCACTCGCAGTGTTGCAGTGAGCTAGTTTGTCCTTTCTGGGCCAAAAAAAAAAGATAGTGGAATTAAAGGATCTCCAATGAACTTTCCTGGTGGTGCAGCGGTTAAGGCTTCTGCCTGCAATGTAGGATACCCGGGTTCGATCCCTGGATCGGGAAGATCCCCTGGAGAAGGAAATGGCAACCCACTCTAGCATTCTTGCCTGGAGAATCCCATGGATGGAGGGGCTTGGTGGGCTACAGTCTACGGGTCGCAAAGAGTCGGACATGACTGAGCGACTTCACTTCACTTCAATGAACTTTCTAGTCTATCTTTCTCTGATGCTATGGTTTTTCCTAAGATTCTAGGGAGAAATACAAAGTTAAAAAATATGGATTAAAGTATATATAAAAATCTGGCCTGGAATGTACCAATTTAACCCATGTAACCTAATCAACCAAGGCACCAGGGTGAATGAGTCAAAGACACTCTGCAAAGGACACTAATTATTATTATTTTTTTAATATACATTTATTTTTATTGGAGTACAATTGCTTTACAATGTTGTGTCCATTTCTGCTGGACAACAATGTGAATCGGCTATATGTATACTTATATCCCTTCCCTCTTGAGCCTGCTCCCCCGTGCCATCCCAGCCCTTTAGGTCATCACAGAGCATCAAGCTGAGCTCCCTGCACTATACAGCAGGGCCCCACAAGCTATCTGTTTTACACATGGTAGTGTATGTATGTCATTATTACTCTGCCAATTCATTCCACTCTCTCCTTCCTGTGCCCCACGGCAAAGGACATGGAGTGAGAGGAATGCCACAGGCACCTACTTGGAAGGTTATGAGCGAGGAGTTGGCTACACAGACATATGTGGAATGAGGTTGCCCCTTTGGGTAACCTAGGGGCTCTTAATATGATGGGTGAAGCTTCCCTGTGACTTCAGAGCACAATCACATGGACATTTTGTAGGAAGAAGCTAGCTGAACAAAGGAGCAGGGGACCAGGAAGTCCCTCCCACTACTGAGTAGAATGGCCTACATCCCAAGCCACATAGAACCAAAGATGGTCACTTCCTTCTCAAAGAGTAAGTATTTGGGATAGTTGGGTGATATTTGGGTGTTGGACATCATGGAGGATTTAGGAGGCTTTGAGGTTTTCAGACCACTTTCTACAGGGACCTCCTGTTATGTGTGTGTTGGGAGTGGGGAGAGATAAGTTGAAAGTGCTCTGTCCCCCAGACCTGCTTCAACCAAAGTTCCCCACTCATGGGTTTATTTGCTGGTATTAATTGTTGGAAACAGTGACAGACTTTAACTTCTTGGGCTCCAAAATCACTGCAGAGGGTGACTGCAGCCATGAAATTAAAACACACTTGCTCCTTGGAAGAAAAGCTGTGACAAACCTAGACAGCATATTAAAAAGCAGAGACATTACTTTGNGATCTTTAAAAGTTACCTTTAAAAAGCTTAACATGACAAACTATACTTTGTGAGCAAAACTTGGATCAGTTTCTTGAGCTTGCCAAGACATAAGGATTAACCATTTTGAGGAATGAAATAGTCAATAAATGCCAGTCAATTAAGCAAATGAACTATATCTTCGTTTTGTCTTTTAGAACTATTTTGCTAAGCTTATTGGTGAATAGGCCTTTTTCAGTTTATAGGTTTTTATAATGACTCACTACCTAAAAATTCAGGTTCTTCATATAATTGTTCATAGAGGAAAAGTTAATAGATATTTTTCCATCTTTATAGATTTCTAAAACCTATAAGAAAGGCTAAAGCCATAGCACTATTGTTGTCTCTGGGACAAATCAGTATGGAGAAAGCATTCTAAATGAGTGCTTATCTTCTAATACAGTTGATGAAACTTATCACTGGGTGATGGTCCTAAAATGCCTCAGGCATCACACTCTTCACTGGAGCCAAGAATAAATCAAGAAGACAGAGAAGGTAGGGATTAACTTTCATAGGGAATTACAATGGTTAGTGGAGAGAATACAGCCAAGCACTCTAATACTTCCTGCTGCTGTTTACTTGCTTTGTACTTTGTGAAAACTGTCATTTAAAACTATGGGAAGAGCCTAAAATACTCTGATTATGGCAACTTTATCATCTCTAACATATATCTAAATCAACAACCCCACCATAGTGGAGCCAACAATAAGAATTATGATCAGTAATTTCATTTAACATTTTGATCGTCAGGTAAGTCAGGTAAATTGCTTACCTGACTGTTCACAGTAAGCGATTTCATAAGCATTACTTCTATGCAGATACACAGGTACAATTAGTATCCCCATTTTCTGATGATGCAGTGGAAACCAGATTGATATTTAAGAGCAAATAAGTGACAGAACAAGTAAGTCAGCAAAAGCTTCAGCCTACAAGTCTGGGTTTCTTCTCATTGTATCCGATTTTTACTATATTCTTCAAAATGAATTAAAATCACCAAATCTGTTGAAATTTGCCAGTGAATGTATTTTATATATTATCAAGTCATTATTCCCTATGGTATAAATTATTCAAAGAGAGAAAAATCAGGAAAGAAAAATAACATTCGCTGGTGACTCACTATTTACTAGGTGGGACATTTTTATGATTGTCACACATNAAATTTGCCAGTGAATGTATTTTATATATTATCAAGTCATTATTCCCTATGGTATAAATTATTCAAAGAGAGAAAAATCAGGAAAGAAAAATAACATTCGCTGGTGACTCACTATTTACTAGGTGGGACATTTTTATGATTGTCACACATATTCTAACAAGCTAACAAGCATAATAAAATTCATTCCTGTCCCACATTAAAGTAATTTTAGCTGGGAAAAAAGATATAATTACTATTATCATTTTGCTTTCAACATTATTGGCTACAAGTCTCTCATTTAATTAGGATAAGCTCTAATTTCTCAGCAATAATTTTGTAGAAAATCTAGTCTATAGATTATTTTCAAATATGACATTTTTATGAATACTAAATTTAACAACTCATGAAATTGACAATAATGTTATGCTTCATAGACATTTAATAAAACATGTATTCATTTAGATTTTGCCTTTTTATCATAATCTCCAGAGAATTTTCTCTCTTATTTTCAAGCCTGTTTTTCACAGACCACTGAAAAACCTGTAGCCTCCTAATGCTATGTGTCTGGTACCTGATAAGTAAAGTGACCTTGGCCACTATGCCAGGCACTTTGCAGACCTTACCTCATAAGACCATCTATCAAGAAAAAAAAAAAAAAAAAACAAAACAAAAACATGCTGAGCTACAGATAATAGGTTGCTGCAGCAAAACCCCAGAAAATCTATAAATAAGGAGGATGATCTCCTAGGAATTCCTACTACACCAGCAATTTTAGTGTTCTCTATTTAAATAACAATCAAGTTCGGGGTGGGGGACGGGGCGGCGGGAAATTGCAGTGAAAATAGAATATTGCAGATATAGGGATATAATCAATTTTTCCTTTATAAGTGTTACTAGAAATGTTAATCATGTATGGACCAGAACTCTCTGTATTATCTTTGCAATTTTTCACTAAGCCTAAAATGATTCTAAATATTTATTTTTATAAATAGAATCAGGAATAAAAGTTTTTAAACGGAAAAAATATGGTCCTAATATATTCTTTGTACCCTTTCCCTTTCATTCCTTTCTCTTCATGGATATTTCAGTCATAAAGCCACTGGGTGGGGAAGTGCTAACTGCCTACATAGAGGGCAGCTTGTTAAGGAGGGATGAAGTTCAAGTGTGGTGATTAAGTAATCACACAGAGAGAAGGCACCAGATGTCCTGCTGTTAAAGAGTTACAAATGTGGAAAGAAAGAAAATTAGAACACCATGCCGTGGCAATGAATTAGAACTGGAGGTTTCAACATGAAAAATGGTTTTCAATATATGCATAGAAATATCAATGTAAGTGTGTGTATGTGCCCTGTTCACTGAGAATAGCCTGGGTTCAGTTTTACTTCAATAGCAACTAGTAGATCTAATGCCCTGATATTAATTTCAAAATATCATTCTTAACTAAAAGAAACTAGAGCTCTTTAGAGTAATAACTGGCTAGTAACTGGTTTTTATTTTTGGAGGAGAGCTTGATAATATGATTCTAAATCCTTAAAGAATATATAATCATTTCTCCAGATATTTCACATATGTAAGTATCTTAATGAAATTATGAAATGAATTAACAAAAATGAAATCTGTCCATTGGCATGAGTCCAAGATATATACTTTGTTTTGCTTATTTTAACAAAGAGATAGACAAAATACTCAAGAGTCGAGGTTTGGTTAGTAAGGGCCTATATAGCCATTAAACAAAATGTTATTGGTTTATATTTTATTAACACATTGTATGCTTTATATACTTTTACACAGGTTTTTAAAATATATTTTTATGTACTTTTGTACTTATTTATGTTTTATTAACTCTAAAAGTCTTTCATAACATATTGCTGAGTGATGAAAACAAAGTAGAAAGCCATATAATAATAACATAGTATGAAAAGTGTGTGTGTGTGTCAGATCAGTGATCTTTATTATGTAAACTCATTATATGTGAAACTAAACATACCTACACACACTGCAATTAGAAAAAGAGAATCACAGAATATACACAATTGTTAATTTCTTAAATGATGATGTTCAGATAAATATCATTTTCCTTTTCTTTGTTTTCCACATTTTCTATAAGAAATGTATACAACCTGGCTATATAAAATAATAAAGAAGTGGAGGCCTTGCCAGAATACATGTGAGCCATTTTTCAAGTTGGTTCATCCTACTTAGCCTTGGTCTCTGAGACTCTGGGCTAATCATCATTATTGAAAATTATTGAAAACCTTCTGCTGGCAGAGAAAGCAACAAAGCTGAGAGGCTGAAAACACCTGGGCAGGAGGCATTCACTCTAACTGAAAATGTTGACTGCTCTCTCTTCACAATCTGATAAGGGAGAAGACAAATCAATGTTGTCAATAAAGAGTGTCTCTATGTCCTTGAGAGAAGACTTTATGCATAGAAAAGATCATTCCTAGGTTTCCTTTGGTTTTAAAGCTTAAAGTTAAATCTATTCAAGGTGCAAATCTAAAAGCCTAACTCACCTTTAAGTTTTTAGATCAATTTACAAATTATTATTGTAAAATATTTTAATAGTAACTTAAAAGATTTTAATTGATCACTTGTCCAATTTTTAAAATAATTATTTTAAAAGTAATATCTTTAAAAATTGTCTATCTGATAAACTGAATAGTTTAGATAGGTAGATAAACAGATGGATAGATACAGATATACATGAAATCTTAAAGGATTCCCAGGTGGCACAGTGGTAAAGAATCTGCTTGCTAATACAGGAGACGCAAGAGACGTGAGTTCCATCCCTGGGTTGGGAAGATACCCTGGAGTAGGAAATGGCAATCCACTCCAGTATTCTTACCAGAAAATCCCATGGACAGAGGAACCTGGCAGGATACAGTCCATGGGGTCACAAAGAGTTGGACACGACTGAGCATGAGCATGCACACAAGATAAAATCCTGAATGATCCAATACTATATGTAACTTGGTAAGAGTTCAACTTAAAATGAGTCAATCTAAAAATCTAAATCATTTACTCTATTACACATTTTAAGACAGAACCATTTTAAGATGTTACTTGGTAGGGCAAATTCTCTTACACAATAGAAATTCTTAAAATAACACATACACACAGATCTCTTCTTTACACAAAAATGTTGCTGCTAAAACATTTAACTATTTAGATATTTCTACTGTAAATTATAAATCTTCCAAGGTTAAAAACTGTTTATCCATGAAAAAGTGGATATCACTAAAAACAATCTTGAGGTTACCTTCTGAATCAATTGAAGCTGCATGTTGGTTGGAGATTTCAATCAAGCTTCTGACTGGATTTTCGTCGGTGCCATTACGGGTCACCATGAGCCCTATTCATGGTCTATTGAAGTGAAGTGAAGTGAAAGTCTCTCAGTCATGTCCGACTCTTTGCGACCCCAGGGGCTATACAGCCCAGGAATTCTCCAGGCCAGAATACTGGATTGGGTAGCCTTTCCCTTCTCCAGGGGATCTTCCCAACCCAGGGATCAAACCCAGGTCTGCCGCATTGCAGGCGGATTTTTTACCAAATGAGCCACAATCAAGGGAAGCACTGTCTATTACAGGGATTTAATGAGGGTTGAGTTCAAAAGCCTTGAAAGTGACATAACACATACTATAGATTTATTTATACCCTTCCCAAATTTTTAAGTTAGATTAACTTTCATCCTGTTAACTATGTTATTTAATTGAATCCAACAATGTGAGTCACTGCTTCATTCAGTTCTGAATTATTTTTAGATTCTTTCCATTAGGACTACAATTCCTACACTTGCATATATTCCACAACATTTGATTGAAAATTAGATCTCTCACACCAAGCAGTCATAATGCATAAAGTCTTTCTCCTGATGAACATGCATGTACGCACATGTATTTTGTAGAGAAAGCAGGAGTGATAAAATGGTTAAATTGCTGGTAAGCTGGTCAGTTTAGGGGCAAATAAATTTTGCTGTCTTTTTGCTATCTTATTTTCTAACCCAGGCAAGTTGATAATATAATGTTTAACTGACAAAGCTTAGGAAGTAAGTTCTATTTCTTAAAAATTTATTGTTTATTTCTAAAGAATCAGAACATTTCTCCAGTCTACTTTTTTGGAAAAGAGAGTTTAAAGTGCAAGCTCAACTGCTTGGCCCACAATGTGGTGTTACATGGGCATAAGATGTCAGCTGCATCAGAACCACCACGCTACCGCTCACCCTATAGCTCCTGCTGACAGCGGAGTCCCAACACCTACAGAACCTAGCACCTTAGTGAAGTTATTTTCATCTCAGCTATAGGTACACCATTGACTATAGAATTTAAAAGAGAAGGAGAAAAAAATGCTGCCTCCTCATATTTAGAATACCTTGTTTATACTCTCCTAAAGGCAAAAAGGTACAATAGACTTAGTTGTGCTCAAGAAGTTATTCTAGAAACAATTATTTACTGATTCTCAATGCCAAAAGAATGTCAGAAGGTAAAAAAAAAAAAAAAGCAGTCCATGATCTTGCAGAAGAGTTACAGCTGGAAATCCTTATATAGTTCTCACCAATCTAGAAAGAGCTCCCATTTTATCTGTGTCATGAATAAAAAGACATTGGCATCCAGCACCAGGATTATCATCTGCCTACTCGGAAAAATGATTAATTTAAGATAAATAGATGCTGGCTTCAGACACCGTGATTGTATTTCCCAGATACTGCTGTAGCAACACTCTCCACTCAAACGTTATCTAGTATTCAGAGGATGGCTCTTTCCTGCTCACAAAACACAAAGCATTCAAGATTTAATCTAGCTCCCTGTACGATGTGGTTGAATTTTTTTTTCCACTTTACCACCCCTACCAATACAAATTTCTTTTTTAACTTTTCATAGTATCAACTTCTTTTTTACCCCTTTCTATTTCATTATAGAAAAATGGCTTAACTATAAAGGATGATAGTAAAAGTATGCCAATCAAAACAAATAAGTCAAGTAGAAAATACCAATCACAATCTGATCATTTAATTTTAAAATTTTACAGAGCATGAGTATGCTCTAGTTATCCCTGAAAAGATTTTTATTCTAAAGATCCTCTTTTTAAAAGTTTGTATAAAGTTGTCTTCCTTCCAAAAGGCTATTACATTTTTAAATTTCTTTAATTCAGTTTGTTAAAGGCAAAGGGGATATGTACTAGCCAATATTTTCTTTTTTTTTTGGATGCAATAAAAACATGACCTAGAACAATTTTCCTCCTTTTATGAGACATAGATATCAGAGAATGACCTTATAAAAAATCTAAGGCTATTCTGATCCTTAAATATATCACTGAAAGCAAAGTCTAACAACTAAGGATGATCACACTACTGTCTTCACATCTGGAAACTCATTAAATATCACTCCCCACAATCCTGTGAGCCTTCAGTCAAGAGATGAAGCTTAGAAGTATGTTTTCAAGTATGTTTGCAAAGAGTCAGACATGACTGAGCACTTTTAACCATAGTGCTCTTACTGAAAAGTCACACATACACACACACAAATGAAATATGGGTCCATGTTAATTGAATGTGGTTCCATGGTAATTAGGTATAATATTTTGTGGAATATAGATTTAAATTGTCAAGCAATAACTAGGCCAGGCTACTTCTCTACCTTGTGAAAGACTCCATAAAACTGCCAGGTATGAAAGTAATCTTATACCTTCAGCTCTGTTTATGATGAAAACAAAGTAACCCTTCTCATCAAGTCAAAACCAAAAAGTGCAGACTTTAAAATAAAATTTAATAAAAATTATCATTGTAAACAGGTATACCACAGCAATTATAACACAAACAAAGTTGTTTGGCCAAAAGAGTTGATAATTCTAAGGAGTAGGTAACCCAAAGGACCTCTATATTTGATCTTAAAATTTGCAATATGATTCAGAGAATTTTGTATTTATAGTTATGTTTTAAGGCATCTTATAATAATAGCTGGATTTTTCTGAGTATACCACAACTGAACAAAAATGGCATAGCCAGTTGAAAAGTTTTGTCAGAATACAAAATAATCACACAAAAATCATAATTATTTCTACTAACTAGATCCTATTGGGTTAGGAGTTAAGACCTTCTAGTTAGTTCAGCCAATATCTTACAAAATGTAAGCCTCAGAGCCTCTCAAGGCGAAAGAGGCACAATATAATTATTTATCAGTATTTCAGCATACAACAACACACTAAGTCCAGGATAGATTTGCCTAGGATCCCTCCAAGAATAAGTACTCATATTGAAATGGTTTTCCTATGAGGTCAACAGTGGCATATATATAGCTGAGAGGTCTCTGTAGTAGAAACAAGGAAGTATAATGACAGGTGAGGCATGGACCAAAATGGCTTTTATGCATCTCCAGCAGATGCCAACACTGAAAAATGGTGATGGAGGACAAGACGCCTACAATGCCCCCACTGTCATGTTACTGAAGACTCTGTGAATTTGTTCTCCAAAGTAGTCACCTTAGTAAACTTTCATTTTCTATAACTCACTTCATAAATAAAGTGACATTTATAATCACATATATTAAAACAAATGATATTTAGTATCCCACGACGCTCTGAAATGTCTAAAACTGCTATTGTTCATACGTTTTTGAAGAAATATTAAATTTTCCTGAATTAGAATGAACAAAAGAGCTTTGAATTCAGCATAGGCTGAAAAGGTTGCACAATAACAAAGATTTGCTGGCTAAATTAACAAAAATCTATTTACATGTCTAGGACAGTCAATTTTAAAAAATATTTCACTATTCTTTCTTTTACTATTTACATTGTTTCTCTGGTTACTTAAAATATATATGATTACTTAGACTTGGAATAATAATACTGTCCCTTTAAAAAGAAATGCTTTTAAAAGTATCATTGTAGCCTAAATCTTCATTACATTTGTGGAATACAACAATATTTTAGCAGGCATTTCTGACTCTAAAATTGTGCCTTTCCAAACATCTTGAATAAAGTTATTAATACCATTAAATGTGGCACCCACATATTATTTCCTTGTGTAAAATATGTAATGGGTTCTCTATTGAGCATCATTAAATTCAGATTCCTATAACTTTCTTGAGTAGCTTTAGCACCACTTTACTCGTTGAAACATCTATCATATTTCCTTAAAAGTACTCTAGGAAGAAATATAATTTCCCCCTTTCAGTATTTCATGTACACGTGTTCTTGTCATCCTTTCTATAAGATAAGCAACTGGAGTGTCATATTATTAATTAGCCTCTTTGTCCTATGTCTTCCTTAACAGCAAGGGGAATTTGTCATGTCAGCAATTCTAAGTTCCCTCTCAACTCTAAACTTTGTTTAGAGTTCATTTTGTTCATTCCCCACAGCACATTGATCAGAGGTAAACCAAAAGCAAGAACCAAAGTAGATATGAGCTTATTGATGCTGTGTTCTAATAAATACAATATATAAATGAAGTAAGTGAAGTCGCTCAGTCGTGTCTGACTCTTTGCGACCCCATGGACTGTAGCCTACCAGGCTATTCTGTTCATGGGATTTTCCAGGCAATAGTACTGGAGTGGATTGCCATTTCCTTCTCCAGCGGATCTTCCTAACCCAGGGATTGAACCCAGGTCTCCCACATTGTAGACAGGCGCTTTACCATCTGAGCCACCAGGGGAAATATATAATAATATATATATAATATACAGACCAGAGTAAATATTTGTACTGAAATTATAAAGATTACTCCAATCATAATTATATCCAATACTTTGGCTACCTGATGCAAAGAACCAACTAATTGGAAGACCCTGATTCTGGGAAAGATTGAAGGCAAGAGGAGAAGGGGACAACAGAGGAGATGGTTGGATGTCATCACCGACGTGATGGACATGAGTTTGAGTAGGCTCCAGGAGTTGGTGATGGACAGGGAAGCCTGGCTTGCTGAAGTCAGTGGGGTTGCAAGGAGTCGGACATGACTGAGAAACTAAACTGAAGTGAATCATAATTATCTTTGTGTACAGAAAGATACTCAGATATTTTTGATACTCAAAGATCCATTACTCAGAGATTTTTGAAAAACTAAATTGTGATTTGTTGTGTTAATGTCACATGACATAGAGCGCACAGCAAGTTTAAGTAAGCCACATATCTTTGGAGTTCTTCCAAACATCAAATAACCAGAAAATAAATCTTGTGAGGGAGGAAAAGTAACAAAGCTCAGAGTTTAGTTTTATTAGCAGTCTCCAACATCTCTGTTACAAGGGATGATCCTAAAATATTTTCAAAGCATATAACACATGAATTCTATTCTCAGGCTCCACTTTACTGGCTGGACACAACAGCAATTTAGTAAAACACAGCATTTTCATTTTTAATAGAGAAAAACTTAAAATCACTGAAGCATAATTACCCTATAATCTTCCTCCTCTACAATTTATTATCAGATACTTTCATTCTTTACCATCAAATGTTGTGAAGAGTGGTCTACTCTTTGACCACATTGACTAACTGATCAATTGCAAACTGGTTTCTCACAGCCACTTTATTATTTTTTTAAGGCTCCAGGAAACCTGTAATTGCCGATATTAGTAGTTCACCTCAGTCCTCAAGTTTTTTGACCTCTTTAGAATTTTACCCTACCATCTACTTTTATACCTCTCTCTTATATTGACCTTCATGGCCCTGTGTTTTTTGTTCTGTGCCTGTAATGCTCTGCCACCTCTTTCATTGAATCCCATTTGCCCACTTCTTAAAATTAGGTTTACATGGTACTCTTCTCCACCTACACTGTCCCGTTTCCTTTCATTATCTCACAATCATTTTGGTTCTCATGCTTTCAACTCTTTCCTCAATGTAGAAGACTATCAAACTTGCATCACAATCCGGACTTCTCCAGTTCTCCAGACTCTATAATTACATTTATACCTACACTTTTCTATGGCAACTCCTTTTCAACATAAGACATACAATTTTTCTTCCAAAATCTAGGTTTCCTCCTTTATCCTCCATCTCTATTTTTCTTAAAAAGCATAGACTTCGTAGTTACTAACATTCAAACCCACAGAGCATCTTTATAACCTTGCATCTCTCATGTCTCACGTCCAATTAAGTCATGAAAACCTCGATGATGACATGCATGTTTCCTCCATCTCTGCAACTCCTTTAGTTGAAATTCTAACTGTCCAAATGAGCTAAAATTTTTATAGACCTATCCTTCTCTCAATAGAATCCCTTAGGCTAGTTATGGAAACATTTCACTTCATGTAAGATTTTTCTGGACTCCTACGCTGTGTCTTGATAACTGCTCCATCTTTCATCTCTATGTCTTCCTATCTTGACTCAGTCATTAGGCCCAAACACCCCTTGTTGAGCTTGATTCAGGATTCAACATTTTATGAATTCTATCCATCAGTGGGCTAAGTGAGCCCAGAGTCACAAGCAGAACAAAACATGCATTACTTTTCATCGAACCATCACCACAGCCCTTTTTTTTAGTGTTAATTTTTTTTTCTAAACAGAATAATAATGTAGACAAGCTTAGAATATTATAAATATGCAATGCAAATATCACCACCAAATTCCACTAATTTTAACATTTAGCAAGATTTCTCTCTACTCTGGTTTCTATATTTTTAAAATAAAATTAAGATCACAGAGTACATATAATTTTGTGTACTATATTCTTTACTTTAGGGAATGCCATTTTTCCCTCCACTTAAAATATTCTTCAGATGGTTTCAGGGCATCATCAGTTCAGTTCAGTCGCTCAGTCGTGTCCAACTCTTTGCAACCCCATGAATTGCAGCACGCCAGGCCTCCCTGTTCATCACCATCTCTTGGAGTTCACTCAAACCGCGTCCATCGAGTCCATGATACCATCCAGCCATCTCATCCTCAGTTATCCCCTTCTCCTCCTGCCCCCAATCCCTCCCATGCATCTATTCAATTTTCAAAGTTTTCTTTTAATTCCATAATAACCATCTTTACATTAAAATCTTTGTCAATATTATTTATTTATGACATGTATCTGGAAGACATATTACTTAATCAAAGATCATGAGTTTTTTTTTTTAATGTTCTTTGTTGTTGTTTATTTTTATT
>SJYV01007181.1:1054107-1092080 GCA_006410875.1 Neotragus pygmaeus
AGTACTTTGGCCACCTCATGCGAAGAGTTGACTCATTGGAAAAGACTCTGATGCTGGGAGGGATTGTGGGCAGGAGGAGAAGGGGACGGCCAAGGATGAGATGGCTGGATTGCATCATGAACTCGATGGACGTGAGTCTGAGTGAACTCCGGGAGATGGTGATGAACAGGGAGGCCTGGCGTGCTACGGTTCATGGGGTCACAAAGAGTTGGACATGACTGAGCGACTGAACTGAACTGATTCTACACTAATTAAATAAACCAGAAGTCAGCTTAAAAACAAAATCTCCACAAGATGATTCTAATAGCCAGGGTTTAAATCACCACAAGCCAGACCATTCTGCCTTAAAGTGAAATAGACAGAGCTATTGGGAGAACCTGTCAGAAAGTTACTTTACTTTAAGCAGACCTCACTTTAAGTGGACCTCACTTTAAGCAGACTAACTCACACCTTTTAGGGCTAGGGACCAGGATTCAACAGTTTAACAAACCTGCAGGTTCTGTGGTCTGAGAACTACTCTAGTCAAGCCAGACTATTCTCATTTTCTTAATGAAGTGAATGTATGTTTTCTGTTCTCCATGCTTCAGGCTTACAGTCCTTTCCAAACACTCCCTGACCCCCATCTCTACTCCAACACCACCACCAGACATACAAATCACATCTTTTTGCATGCCTGGCTTTGCTTATTCTTCCAGCAACATTTAATTATTCTGGCATTTGTGTGTTCAGTGTTCATTGTTTGTCTTTACTGTAGTATTTCTTCTCTCCAGCCCTGTATTAAATGTAATTGTGTAGACTTTAAGCTCCACTAAGAGGATTGAGTTTTTCATGTGCAGGTACAATATCTGACTCACAAGAATACCTCCACACTGTCTGACATATTTTTCTACAAAGACTAGACATCTGTTGAATGCTTATACTAAATGACAAAGTATTTCTAGCCTGAATCTCCTTGCTAAATAATTACCACTGTTCCATAATGTTTTTGCCAAGAGAAAAAACACTAAAGAATTAAACTAGTTTCCCTTTTATTTTTCATAAATCTTAAAACACCTAAGTATTCTCTTGGTAACTAAGCTTACTCTGGTTTGCTCTGCTAAATCAAGTATATTTTGTCTACTTAATAATTTATGTATACCTGAATTACTATAAAAATAAATCAACTATGTACCACATGCATGTTTGCTCAGTCTTGTTCAGCTCTTTACAACCCCAATGGTCTGTAGCCTGCCAGGCTACTCTGTCCATAGAATTTTCCAGGCAAGAATACTGGAGTGGGTTGCCATTTCTTACTCTAGGGGATCTTCCCAAGCCAGGGACTGAACCCTTGCTTCCCACATTGGCAGGAAGATTCTTTACCACAGTACCACCTGGAAAGCCCAAATTAACTATACCTCAATTAAAAAAAATAAAATAAAATGCTTAGTGAAAAGTTTTACCCAAATTTACCCAAGCTTTACCCATTTTTTTTTAAGACCATTGATTCTCTTACACTAAATGCATAGATGGGTCAACACATTGAGAGAAACAGTAGAAGGGATTTAGAGTGTTCTGTTTCCCAAGTACATGAGCACAAATGAAAGGTTAGAGCGGGATCTGATATTTCAGGTAGAAATCAAGTTCAGCTAATCCTGACACTGTAAAGTAATGAATTCAAAACACTTACACAAAGCCACTCCCAGTTGTTTCCCTGAAGGCCATGCCCAGATACGAACTTTCACATTAAACTTTCTAAGAAATCCCAGCCATCCTTTCTACCTTGGTGTTCTAAAGCACAAACATTTGTCTGGTTTTATTATGTTTTTCATAGACATCTCCCACCCCAATGGACTCTAAACCCCTAAAATTAGCAACCAGGAATTTTCCACATTTGTGATTCTTACAGTGAAAATGATATCATCTGGTGCATCAAAGGTGTAGATAAATCCAAAATGAATGAGAAATTAAAGACAGTACATCAATTTTTTGGATCACAGGTATAAATAATGTAGGTGTTTTTCTTTCAATTTACTTTGTTAAAACCATATGCTAACTTCCATTTGTAGTGGAACTTTCATGTCATAGAAGAGCAAAGAATGACCCTGTGATGATGAAAAGACAGAATAATTCATCTTCTCTTTACCTCAGGTAGACAGAGGACGGAGGCTATTGAGAGCATATTTAAATTGTGTGCAAGGTACTTGCATGCCCCATACCTTAGTTTTCTCTTCTATAAATTCCTGGCAAAATTAGATGTTCTTGGGGCATTCCCTGGTGACTCAGATGGTAAAGAATCCACCTGCAATGTAGGAGACCTGGGTTGGATCCCTGGGTTGAGAAGATCCCCTTGAGGAGGACATGGCAACTCCAGTATTCCTGCCTGGAGAATCTCTTAGACAGAGGAGCTTGGCGGGCTACAGTCCCTGGGGTCACAAAGAGTTGGACACTGAACGGCTGAACACATTACACAGCTGTGGGAAAGAGGGCAGGGGAATAGCAATGGTATGTGGATTCTGAAAGAAGATATAGGGAAAGCTCTAAATTTTCAGCTAGAGATGAAAATTATTAATATATGTGATTGATGAACAGAGAAGGAACATGCATGCTCGGGTTGGGGAGCAGACAGAATGGGATGGTTCTTACAATTTGCAGAGATCTGTGCCTCTGAAATAGGAAGTATATGCCAATATTTAGTCATGAACCAAAAAAGATGTTGAAGAAATGGTAACCATGCTAATGAAAAATAAAAGATCAACGGCAAAAAGAACAAGGAGGTAAAAGATTTCTTAGAAAAAAAAAAAAAGCTAATTGGCAGTACTCATTTCAAAATAAACTATATTCTGCTTCTTACACCCATACAAAAGTGAAATCAAATTTGCCAAAAAGAATTTGCCAATTGTCAAAGCAAAAAATTGGCAGCTCTAATTATACTTGCTACAAATGAAAAAAATGAATACTCTCCATGAATCACATTCAAAGCTGTCTAAAATCCTGAGTAGCATCCCAATAGTTGGATAGTCTATATTTGATTATTTTTTTATAGCCTGACTTGCTTTCACAACAGACTCAAGTCATCTAAAAGAAATTTTGTAAATTGAAAACAATAAATTTAAAATAGTGAGGGCTGAATGAAATAAAAATAAAACTAGACCAGGAATAGGAGATAGGTAGGAGTAGGAATATCATCCTGCTTTGAAGGTCAGCATCTACCCTTATCACTCTGGGAAGCCTGAGATCGGTCTCTAGGTTTCCTAACAGTCGAAGATGACAGGGAATATAGTTCATAATACAGCTCTCTTTATCTCTCAAGGAAATTACATTATCAGTTTTTCAGAAGGTAACATTTAAATTTTAGGTATCAAATTTAAATGAAAGAAGTGTTCACTTTTAATTCAATGTATGCCATTAGGGGGGATTCCCTAATAGCTCAGACAGTAAAGAATCTGCCTGCAATGAGGAAGACCTGAGTTTGATCCCTGGGTTGGAAAGATCCCTTGGGGAGGGTATGGCAACCGACTCCAGTATTCTTGCCTGGAAAATCCCCATGGACAGAGGAGCCTGGGGGGCTATAGTCCATGGGGTTGCAAAGAGTCAGACATGACTGAAACAACAAAGCACAGCAACGGATATTTTTGACTAGATGCTTACATGACACAGGGAATAACCAATTAATGGCATTTAATCTGTTCTACTTGTCTTACAAAGACAAAAGGACATTGGGAGATTGTTCCTTCAGAAACATTTGGTTCCAGAGCATAAAGGTGTGCACTGAGAAAAATAGCAGAAGTAATTTAGAGTGTTCTAAAGTAAGGAGATCAGCCCTGGGATTTCTTTGGAAGGAATGATGCTAAAGCTGAAACTCCAGTACTTTGGCCACCTCATGCGAAGAGCTGACTCATTGGAAAAGACTCTGATGCTGGGAGGGATTGAGGGCAGGAGGAGAAGGGGATGACAGAGGATGAGATGGCTGGATGGCGTCACGGACTCGATGGACGTGAGTTTGAGTGAACTCCAGGAGATGGTGATGGACAGGGAGGCCTGGCGCGCTCCGATTCATGGGGTCACAAAGAGTCAGACATGATTGAGCGACTGAACTGAACTGAACTGAACTGAAGTGAAAGGTTAGAAAGAAATTTTAAAGCAAAATTCTATACTCTGATATTCCATGTAAAAATCAAGTTCAGCTAATTGCATGCAAGGTACAGCGCTAATCCGTGCTTTGGTTTCCTCTTCTATAAATTGTGGACAAAAAGAAGAGAAGATGTCTGGGATTTCCAGGTCCACCATCTAGCTGAGTTGCCAGTGTACTTTGGCCCTTTAATATCATTGACATTTTGATTTCCCAGGGCACCATGGAAACCAGAATAGAACACGGGGCACCTGAGAGTACCCAAGATACTGGCAGTTGCAAGAGTGATGGAGCCAGTGGGACCTTGAGGACAGGTAAAAGGGAGAGGCACTGGGAGAAAGAAAGAAATGTTTAAGTTGACTTGCAGGGAAGAGAAAAGGACTGGTAAGAACACTAAGTCAAAAGTAACAGAATTTTTTATCTCACCTCTACAACAACAACAAAAGAAAAAAAGCCATTTCTGAGGTCTATTGATAGGAGTTTAAAAAAAAAACCCAAACTACTTACTTCAAAAGTTCACTCTAATTATCCAAGCAATACTATTAACTTTTACTGTACTGAGTAAAGGTTAAAGAAGCCAATTAGTAGTTAAGAGATTCCCTGATTTTTAAAAATTTATTGGTCAGTTAAATGTATAAATTGAGGAATTATCGTAAAAGATATCTTTTAAAAAGTTTGACCAAAAAGAATCTGTATTTACCATTATATAAATAAATGAAAAGACATTTTAATGTAATGCCAAGGCTACTGTTAGTATCAGCAGACATATTCATCTTTGTGTGTGTGTATATATGGTTCAAGATGGGGAGAAAAAAATTCTATAAATTAAATAATAATAATGTAAACAATGATACAGTGAACTTATTCTAGATTAAGCTTTATCTTCTTCCTACCACCCAGTTTGTTGGAGAGTTTTCTTCCTGTGATATGAGTGCTAGTTATCTCATTGTAAATTTTAAAACAAAAATCTATAATTTGATTCTTGTTTCAACAGTCTCTTTTATTTCAAAGATACTATTTATTGAAAATACTTGGAAGCATTTGAACAACTAAGTTTTGTTTTTTTTTTTTTTTTGGTCACAAGAAACAAAAATGAGTTTATCACCAAAGACATAGCCTGGTAATGTAACTATTATAATAAGCTAAAAACCGGAATCATCTGGCAGAATAAATAAGACTCACCATGTCCTTTGGAAGCCATCCCCGAAAGACCAACAAAAAGAACTTGCCACTGGAATCTCTAATGCCACAAGTTCCACGTAGCAATTACTTGCAATTTCAGGAAGAAAAGCAAAGACTACAACTAAAGAAATTCCTTCTTCATAGGATGTTCCTAGTGGCCAGGATAGCACCAAACATAGAAAAAAAAGATATTGCTGACTACTACGAACAATTGTTTCAGTCAATTTTAAAACGTCACCTAGGAGAAGCAGTGACGGGATTGTTGCTCATATATCCTACTTCCATTCTGCATATCCTGGAGTCCTCCAGTGGTACCTTGTACCAAATTCTTTTAGATTACCTGAGCCATAAAAAGGATGACATGGAATTTTCTATCCAAGGAATGAAGATTATAGTCATGTCCCACAATATCCCAACAAGGCTCTTTATGCAGTGGCATGTTTCAGTAATAAAAGCACCGGTCATGTATCTAGATGATGTGACACAGACACAGTCCCTACAAGAGGTCATGACAGAATTTCTCACCCAGACACACAAACTAGCACTTCACCTTTTTAAGACTGTGAAAGTGAGCTCTAAAGGCCCAGCAGACAGTTTGCACCAAGCTGCACCCGAATTACTCCTCCCAGAACAACTAATAAAGTACTTGTGCAACTCTGCAGAATTAATGGACCCAGAGGGTTTTATAAACATGTACAATAAACCCATACATGTCATCTTAGATTCTGAGGTGGTATGGCCCGCTCCTTCTCGTTTCTAGGATGAAGAGAGATGATGTGGTCAACGTGGTCAAATCTCTTATGGAATGTATGCTACTTAAATAAAAAGAAAATATGCCTAAAGTTCTCTCCTTAAAAAAGAAACAACATGGAGATCTACACAAAGGTAATAGCTTAATCTTTAAAAAATATGTTGAATTAAACTTGAAAATTTATCTGGTCTAATATTAAATTCAACACATTATTTTCAATGGTGAAGAGTTTTATTAAGGTTATAAGTTTCTCAAAGGCTTATATCATATTGATGGAAAAACTTAATTTTTTAATGAAAAATAGAGATGAAAGAGGACAAACACTAGATTCAGATTCTCATTCATTCTTTCAACCATCAGTGAGAAGCTGTCACCACACAGTAATGTGTTCTAAGAGTATACTATTTCAGGGAAAAATACAATCCTTCAGTTAGTGGCAACCTAAAGTTGGAAGCAAATATGTGTAAAATGAAATATGGCATATGATATGATATGTGATTGTTATTATAGTATCAGTATGTAGGAAAGACTGTAACAGTACAACTGAGGGAGTAATTTCTATATGTATGATCCCTGAACTCAGAAAACAAAACCTAAACTTTCAAAACAGTTTCGAACTCTCATATTCTGGATGACATAATCAAGAACATTGAGGCAATTATAAAGCTAAAGAACACAATAGTTTTTTGAAATGACTAGAAAATACACTGTCAAAAAGCACTGGATTCTTTCATGCAAATCATTTACTGAGCACCATTCACAGGACAGACATTTATGACAGGGATATGTTAGGATGATTCCTCCCTTGGAAAGTCTTTGTAAGATAAACAAATTGGATATTTTTCCATTTCATTCCTAGATAGCAATTACTTTTTAAATTAATTATTTCCTTCTGGCGGTGTTGGGTCTTTCATTGCTGCTCGGGCTTTTCTCTAGTTGTGCTGAGTCGGGGCTACTCTCTAGTTGTAATATGGAGGCTTCTCATTGTGGTGGCCTCTCTTTTTGCAGAGCACAGGCTCTAGGGCATGGGAGTTTCAGCAGCTGTGGTTCCTGGGCTGTGGAGTGTGGGCTTAGCAGTTGTGGTGCACAGGCTTAGTTGCCCTGTGCCATGTGGGATCTTCCAGGACCAGGGATCAAACCCTTGTCTCCTACGGTGGCAGGCAGATTCTTTACCACTGAGCCACTGGGGAAGTCCCCATTAACTAAGTTCTAAACAATTTTTTTAAAGCATTGATTGTAACTTCATGGTAGCTGGAGAACAGTCAACATACTTGTTTAATATAGCTTGAATGTACAGCACAGAAATTTTGTGTAATTATGGGATAGTCAGAAAGTTAATAAATCTGTATTGGCAGTTGGAACCAAAACCCCGTCAAACTACAAACTAGACAACAAAGGGTTAGGGGTTTTGTTAGGTTCAAGTTTGTTTTCTTTGTTTGTTTGTAGTTGCTAAGTTGTTTTCAACTCTTTGGCAACCCCATGTACTGTAGCCCACCAAGTTCCTTTGTCAATGAGATTTTCCAGGCAAAAATATTGGAGTGGGTTGCCATTTCCTTCTCCATGGATAGCAACTAACTATATGGAATTCCTATATAACTTATTTCAAGTTGATCTCCCCCTTCCTTTACCAAGGTCAATGCTTTTTTGCACTATTTAAAATTTTCTACTTTAAGCAATTTAACAACATAAATGTCTTACTACTTCAGTGATATTTATCCCCAGATTGCTTCAATATCCTATGAAACAGACTTTGGACTGAATAGAGGAAATACTGTTATATCATTTTAGTTTCATTTTTTACTGTTTATTTCAATCACTTTTTGGGAAAAAAGCCATTTCAGTACTCACCTCAGATTTGTCATATGCAGAAAATATGATAATTTGTTCCATATCAGANATCCTATGAAACAGACTTTGGACTGAATAGAGGAAATACTGTTATATCATTTTAGTTTCATTTTTTACTCTTTATTTCAATCACTTTTTGGGAAAAAAGCCATTTCAGTACTCACCTCAGATTTGTCATATGCAGAAAATATGATAATTTGTTCCATATCAGAATCAAATTTCAGGAAAGACCATTCCTATTTTTTAATTTAGTAAAATAGATTTAGAAAAAGAATGGCATTTTTCACTTTAAGCTGAACTTGAAGTTCTTTTCATTTAAATTTAAGAACAACAGCTATATTTTAGAGAAAAAACTCTTCAAATTAAGAAAGAATACATAATTTATAAACATTTTATCAATTTGGTAAATATTAAACACCTAATATTTAGCAATGTGCTTTTTACTCTTTGAACTATGAGAAGTCATGTATTAGATACTAAGTGTTTACTTGACAACATGAGTTTAGAGTAAAAGCTTTCCAGGTCACACACACACACACACACACACACACACACACACACACACAGAACAAGAAGAAAGAAGTAAAGAAAGGAAGAGAGGTAGGGAGGAAAGAAAGAAAGCGAGTAAGCTTCAGTCTTAGTCTTTGAATAGTGAGGAAGAGGTTTTGAAGGGCAGATGAGCATATTTAAGAGAACAGATACAAGCAAAAGCAGGAAAGAGAAAATGAACCATAAATGTTCATTGGAGCAGATGAATCCATTTAACAGGGTAAATTTTGTTTGGGAACAATATTTTTTAAAGTGAATAGACGTAGTTTAAAAGTAAAACTACATATCTGAGTATTTAAAAGTACGGCACATTATATTCTCAAAAAAAAAAAAAAAAAAAAGACCAGTGCAATATATTTCACCCCATATGCTCTTACAATATGACCTTAAACACTTTGCATTTCATGGTGGGTTCTGAATCCCTTGTTCTTGAAATCAGGTAGACCTTTGTAACTGCCTAGACAAACACTACAACAGAAGTGATCCAATGTGACCTCCAAGGTCTTAAAAATGCCTTGCACTTTGCCTTGATCGCTTGAATGGAACCTAAAATATGCTGTGAGCAATCTAAGCAGGTTTCTAGATAACATCCCCAGCTGAGGTTCCAGCCAACAGCCAGTATCACCACTAGACATGTGACTGAGGGAACCTTCAAGTAATTCCAGACTCTAGGCTCCCAGCCAACCTTGGATTTCAAGCCAGAAGAGCTGATACTGCATGGGGGAATAGAGTAGAGATGGACTGTTCCCACTGGGCCCTGTCTAAACTGTAGATCTACGAACAGCAGAAATTCTTGCATTGACTCAAGCTACCAAGTTTTGAGTGGATATTTATAATAGCAGTCTGGGACACCAATATATAACAGGAATAATTTTATATGTATATTTTATTTATATATATATGTTTATTTATATATGTATGTATTTATTCATTCATGTATGCAACTAATATTTTGTAAATATTTACTAGGCGACCAAGCACTGTGCTAGTCACTGGGTATAGAAGCAGAAGTAAGATGTGTGAAATTGTAAGGAAATTATAACCCTCACTGGGATGAGAATTACTTCATGAGACTTCTAGCATAGACCTTTTATTGGTCTATAATACTTTCTGGTGTGAAACATACTGACAGAAACTTAATTCATCTAGTCAAAGAAAAACATAAAAAACCTGAGTCATTTTTGAAAGAAGTTATAGAAAATGTCTAAATGAAAACACTCATTTACTTAGTAGACTATTATTTTACATTTAAAGGATTTTTGAAGTATCAATTGTGAAAGCTGGAAAATAAGCACAAAGTGAGTATAAATAAAACTACTTATTAAGTGAACATTTTAGAATGAGTTTATTCATATGAAAATAGTTACCTTTAGGAGAGTTTAAACTCATTTCAGTGACAGCATCATTATTAAAAACATTGTGTGACTCTTTTATGACAGATAAGGAGGTTTATAAATCAAAGGGAGTTAAAACATCAGTGATATCTAGTTTTTTGGACCCCAAATAATATATCTTCCAATTTGACTGGTGACCTGCTTCCTTAATAGTTCAGTTGATAAAGAATCTGCCTACAATGCAGGAGAACCCAGTTTGATTCCTGGGTCAGGAAGATCTGCTGGAGAAGGGATAGGTTACTCATTCAAGTATTCTTGGGCTTCCTTTGGCTCGGCTGGTGAAGAATCTGCCTGCAACATGGGAGACCTGGGTTCAATCCCTGCATTGGGAAGATCCCCTGGAGAAGGGGATGGCTACCTACTCCAGTATTCTGGCCTGGAGAATTCCATGGAGGCCATAGTCCATGGGGTCACAAAGAGTCAGACATGACTGAGCCACTTTCACTTAATATTCAACCTTCATTCATAGAAAGACTTGTTTTTAAATATTGAACTCCCTCTCAAAGGAAGGTCTGCTGACACTGAACATATTAAAAGGGTGTGACACTGCCCCCAAGGGGAAGCACAAATAAGTTTCCAAAAACAGCTGCATTATTGAGGGCCCTATAGAGCTCACCAATATTATATCTTTAAAGGGAATATACTCATTTAGCTGTGTCTGTTTCAGTATAATAACAAAATGCAGAAATACTATACTCATATCTTACAAATGTAATTTAATTTGATCAAGTCCAAAAATGTGTAGCTCATTAAACATTAGAAAGTCTCATAAGGTAATTTTCACCCCAATGAGGATTAAAGTTTCCTTACAATTACACTTTACGTAAAACCAGGGCACAGAAGTTAAACTGAAAAGAAAATGAGCATTTAAATACTGAACGTACAATGTTCACTGTCCATATAACAATGACCATGTAACATGTACATGGCCAGCACCATCCTAATCCATTTGCTTTGATACCTATAACTTTACAACAGAGTGACAGGTTGACTTCTTGTTTCAGTGTAACCAAAGACTTTCAGAAAGATTATAGTTTTCTTGAAGGACAACTGAAATAATGTTATTTGGAAGGAAAAACCCTCTCAGGAAGAATTTTAAAATTCAAACTGTCTTCATTTTAATTAAAGAAGCATCTGGATTCCTTCCTGGAGAATTATTGCTTAATACAAAGAGATTCTTACATTCAGTGACTTTATCATAACTTTAACACCATAACACATTTCAATTCAGTGAAACCTATCTCTAGCAGAGAACTTCCCAAACTTCCACGAGGAAATGAAAATGGGACAGCTTAACACCAACTGAAAATAGCAAGTACTACTTTTAAGGTTGTTTTACAGTTGTAGTGACTTAATGTAGAATTAGAGTTCTCCCCCTTGTGGTCAGTTATGTAAATTTCCAGATTACCTGCTGATAGGATTTATACAATAAACACAGTGCATAGTTTTCAAGAAAATATAAAGATAAAACCCCAAAGGTATCTGTCAAATGTCTGCTCTACCCATCCCCCCGACCCTAAACTGTTTTGCAGAAAAAGACATTAAGCGTTTGGCTCACAGGAAGAGCAATAGTTGGTAACGCTAGTCCCCTATCTGCACTTCATCACTTTAAAGAATTAACTGTAGTCAGGCACTTAGTCATGGTTAGTGATCTGACTCCAAGTGCTAGTGGCGCTAGTGGTAAAGAACCTGGTGCCAATGAAAGGGACTTGAGAGATGCGCGTTCCATCCCTGGGTCGGGAAGATCCCCTGGAGGAGAGCACAGCAACACACTCCAGCATTCTTGCCTGGAGAATCCCAAGGATAGAAGAGTCTGGCAGGCTACAGTCCAGAGGATCACAAAGAGTCAGACACCACTGAAGTGACTTAACACAAACACAGCTTCCTTCACCACTCTGCACACCCCTTCTGTGCTCCAGCCCTCGCATAATGCCTTTTCTAAACATCTGACTGACATCTCCATCTCCACGTGTTCTGGAAAGAATTCATCATTTCTTGTCTCTATTATTCCTTCAGTCTGCTCCCTGCATTCCCCATTACTGTAAAATGGACACTCTCCCCACAGTCTGCTAAATCAGAACTTGAAGGTGAAAGCCGCTCCGTTGTGTCTGAGTCTTTACGACCCCAAGGAATCCAGTCCATTGAATTCTCCAGGCCAGAATACTGGAGTGGGTAGCCTTTCTTCGCCACGGGATCTTCCCAACCCAGGGATCGAACTCAGGTCTCCACATTGCGGGCAGATTCTTTACCAGCTGAACCACACGCAAATCCAAGAATACCGGCCTGTGTAGCTTCTCCTTTCACCAATGGATCTTCCGGACCAAGGAAACAAAATGGGATCTCATTGGATTCTTTACCAACTGAGCTATCAGAGAAGCCAAAAAAAAAAAAAAAAAAATTTCAGAACTTGGGTGTTGTCCTAATTTCCTCCCTTCCCTTTTATCTCACTGACAATCAATTCAAGCCCCACCCATTTTTTTTCCCACAGTGTTTTGTGTCTGGCCTTGTTTCTGTGACATCCTTAGGGATAACCCTCACTCCAATCTTTTCCTCCTCTCTGTCTTTCTACTCTGTGTAGTATGTCTATCAAAGTTAAAGGCAGTATAGCAGATTAGGTAGAGGACCCACCTATGGCATTGAACTGCTGTATTGAAAGCTGGGTCTGAAAGTTTGTGGAGCCCGTAATTTGCTTCTTTACCTTTTTGCACCTCAGTTTTCTCATATACAAAGTGAGTGTGGTAAACAGTACCTACATGATAAGATTGGTTATGGTTACTGCATGAAATAATAGTGTAAAGATCCTAGCATTACAGTAAGTAATAATAAACTTTATTCCTCTGATCAAAATTCTTCAGTGGCTTCCGTTTCATGAAGATAAAAAGCAAAATTCCAAAATGATCTCCAAAGCCTTGATTCTCTGATCTTTGCTTACCAAGTGACCCACCCTCATCTGTAAACACCATTCTCTTTCTCACACTTTGCTCTCTAATGACTTCCTAATATTTTCATGCTTTTTGTCTTCCTTCCTCACTTCTCTTAGCAAAATTCTGCTATTGATTAAATCTTATTTCCTCTGTGAAGCCTGGCAAATTCAAGATACTCTTTTCTGTCTTCATCATACATGATCCTCAACCACATTTAGGCAAGTCTTCTGTCTTATTGCTGCTGTTTAATTTTATATTCATTTCCCAACAACTTGTAAACAATAATCATGAGATTTTTTGATATTTGTATCTTTAGCTCCTCATTTTTAAAAGGAATCATTAAAATATCTGTAAGAATTTCTCCATAAGGTTAATTCTACTTTTATCAAAATGGTTATGAAATTTCAATATATTAAAATATTCCTATCTGGCCCACCAGGGTTTGGCCAGTGTTCATGAAGATCTCTAAAATAGCAAGTCTAAACATGGTGACACCTTCTCTGAAACCTTCAGTTTTAAGCACATAATAATTTATTCGGCCCAAATTTGGGAGGGTACTAGGAATATATTCTGGGAGTGATTCAGTCAAATTTTTGTTTTTACATAATACTACCTATTGAAAAAAAGAGCTCATTCCCAATTCACTTGATTAAAAATACTTTCTGAATAAGCTACTAGTAAGGTATATGACCTTTATTCCATATTTAAGACTGACTTATTTATGTTCTTTAAGTCCTTTTTTCAGTACCTATACTTATCTTTTCTTTGAAATATATGCTTGATAAGACTAAAATTTATATCCATATTTGCTTAGGTTATTATAAAAGTATAAATTTGATTCCATTTTAACTATGTAATTTGCATTTCTGATCTGTTTTTATAATACTCAGCTATTTTAAGGACTTTTTTTAAAAACAAGACATTAAATGTAAAGTGTTGATTTATGAAGGGAAAAATAAATGTCTGAGTACTGAATATATTTACATTTTTACCAAAATCCACACTAATATAATGATCTCCTCTTAGGGATCTCTCTGACTCAAGTCTCACCTTCCTTCTCCCTCTCTTCCCAGTTTATATTCTATTTTGCATTTTGAAATAAAAAATAATAGACTACTCAACAAGATGTGTGCATTTTACCATAGACAAAAACTACACACCTTGTAACATTTTAATTCTTTGATTCTTCACTTTCAGTCCTATAAAGTGACAGTTCTTAAGCACATACCCTATTCTCACCAGAATCAAAATGGAAAAAAAAAGAACATTAAAGCAAGATATCTGGTCTCTTCTATGTGCTCTCTTTATGTGCTCTTGAACAGGTGATTTATTCCTTCAGGGATCTCTGCTCATCTACACTGTAGAATCTACAAGCATCATAAAGAAAGCACACGGGCCCTTGAACTTATCCAAAAATGTGGGCAAAAGAAAAGACTAGGTTTACAATCAGTCAGAGGGTAGGATTAAGTATTTTTGTTCAAAATTTGAAATCTAATGTCTGAATGGATGACTAATTCACCCTATCAGAGAGTATTTGTGATNATCTACAAGCATCATGAAGAAAGCACACGGGCCCTTGAACTTATCCAAAAGTGTGGGCAAAAGAAAAGACTAGGTTTACAATCAGTCAGAGGGTAGGATTAAGTATTTTTGTTCAAAATTTGAAATCTAATGTCTGAATGGATGACTAATTCACCCTATCAGAGAGTATTTGTGATGAAATACCAACATCTTTATTTTTTAAAAAATCTATGTTATTGCATCCATTTAAGTGAAAAGATGGATGGGAATTTGAAAAGTCTGGAATTGATATATGAGCTTATGACATCTAAATATTAAGTGTGGTAGCACTGTGGAGTCAGAAGATACAGTGAAAAGTGAGACATTTTTATTTAAAGTTGATGAGAAGTCACTGAAGATATTAAGCAGAGCATAATCAGATTGGTTTGGCTGCTGAGTGGAGAGTGAGCTGGCAGGGGACATGGTGATGCAGATAGACTCCTTAGCAGGTTGTAACAAATTTTCTGGCAGGAGAAGATAATAGCCTGGACTAGATTAATGACAGTGAAAATGGATCTAGGAGACCGATTTGAGAGCTAATCAAGAAGTAAATGAACATAGGTCATGAGGGAGAGAAAAGTGTCAAATACATTAGTTTTTATAGTTTTTTCAACAGGATAGTACTATTCCTGAGTTAGGAAATATACAAGGAGTATAGAGTTTGTAGGAAAATATTGTCCTTTTAATTAATGACATATAACCACATCAGACTGGACCAGTCTTTGTTTGATATTTCCATTATTAATATCCTTGGATGAACTTTAGAGCATATGCATTATATTAAATCTGATGCATATGCATTATATTAAATCTGATACTTTGTTGAAATAGATAAATAGTAAGGTATGTTTTCTGATATAAGTAAGTAACTTCTAGAAAAGAAAAGTGAATGAAAGCAGTGTGTTAAATTTAAAAAAAAAAAGCTGAAGAAGCAATTATCCCCCAAATTACCCTGCATTCTAATATTTACCACCACAGCTCCCCTTAATTTTATATATATATATAGATATGGATCCAAAAATAAACAGCACATATTGAGCTTAATTCCTTCCCTTATTCAAATAAAAGACATAAGTCATTGCAAACATTTAATTCAATAATTATTGATTGCCTTCTATAGATGCAGTCATGTGTCAGGAGCCATGTAAGCCACAAACATAAAAGGTTCCATAGACTCCCCTCCAGATTCATTGGTACACCATTTACTCCATTTGCAATAAACATATAAGTGAAAATGTACCCTTTGGCATTATATTGAAATGACTTGCCTCTTGCTTTTCTCATACAATGAATTTTATTCTCTCTCTGCATTTGTCATTCAGCAAGTATACACTGAAAAACTGTGTCAGACAGTTTGTCAGTCATGGGGGCTCAGGGGTGCAATGTAATCACAAGCAAATACATATCATTTCTACCTTAGAGAGTACACAGTCTCTGTCTCCCACTACCCCAAACACATAAAAGAAAATGAAACAATTATGATAATTGTTATCATAGTGGGTATACAAATTGCAATGGTTTCCTTTCCTAACTTCACCTAGTTTAAAGGATCAGGTGATGCTTCTGAGGGGGTGCAGGGGAAGAAGGATTTCTGAAAGTTAAATAGAAGTGAGCCAAATAAAAGGCCAAGAATAGGAAGGGAGTGTTCCTGGAAGAGGATATACATTCATACTTATGGGCAAGAAGAGTCATAGTATGCTAGAAGAATGGAAAGAATTTCAATAAGTGAAGACCTGAAATATGAAGGGAAATCACAAGAGATGAGACTAGATAGTAGTTAGTCATGCATGCATGTGTGCATGCTAAGTCACTTCAGTAGTGTCTGAGCCTGCGACCATATGGACCGTGGTGCATCAGGCTTCTCTATCCATGGATTCTTCAGGCAAGAACACTGGAGTGGGTTGCTATGCCCTTCTCCAGAGGATCTTTCCAACCCAGGAGTCAAACCCATGTCTCCTATGTTTCCTGTATTGACAGGTGGGTTTTTTAGCTCCACCTGGGAAGCCCTGCCTAAGCAATGGACCAAACTATACAGACACTTAAAGTTACATACAGAAAAGGCAATGTTACCCGACTCCAGCACTCTTGCCTGGAAAATCCCATGGACAGAGGAGCCTGGTAGGCTGCAGTCCATGAGGTCACTAAGAGTCAGACACAACTGAATGACTTCAATTTCACTTTTCACTTTCAGGCAATAGAGAAGGAAATGGCAACCCCCTGGAATCCCAGGGACAGTGGAGCCTGGTAGGAGGCCGTCTATGGGGTTGCACAGAGTCGAACACGACTGAAGCGACTTAGCAGCAGCAGCAGCAAAGTTACATAATTACCATGATTTCTTCTCAAGTGAAACAGGATACAGACACAGTTTAATCATGGAAGTGCCCTGATTAGAAATGCATTAGAGAAGGACCACTTGGAATTGAGAGAAGAGCCTGGGAGTGAACTAGAAAACTAGCCAGGATAGATATGCTAATTAGGAGACAATTACAGTATTTAAGGAAAGAAATGATAGGAAATCTAAGATAGTGATGGGAAATGCAAAGATAATGGCAACAAGAATAGAAAGAGGAAGCAAAAATCAAGAGATCATATCTTGACATTTGATTGAAAGAAGAAAGTAAGAAAAGCATCAAGGACAAAAAGCAATTGACAGGTGGTGGTGCCATGCTCTGAGACAATAATACTGGAAGAGAAGCAAGCTGTAGTCTCACAGGGAGTAAGATGAAGTTTTCCATTTGGAATATGTTGAATTTGAGATGTATGAGAAACGTCAATATTAAACTCTCAATAAGAGAAGTAGATACTTTGTCCTGAAGCTCAGGAGATGGGTCATGCTTGGAGACAGAGATTTGAAAATCACAAAGACAATGACTGATGCTTCAAGAGTAATACTATCATCTGGTACAAGTATACAGAGTGCAAGGGAAGGGAGCCTACTTCAAAATCCCAAGTAAGGCAAAGGACAGAAGACTATGGAGTCAAAAAGAAGCCTAAGAGGTCATTAATTAAACTGCCCAGAAGCAGACAAAAGAAGAGCAGAAGAGGGCAGTAGTGTCGTGTATGCCAAAGGAAAATAATATTTCCTAAAGAAGAGAGTACTTATCAGCCTCAACTACCGTCCCAAAGTCAAGCGAGAAACTGACTAAAAAAGTAGATTTTATGACGAGGTCATTGGTGATTTGGAAAGAGTGACTTACATAGTCTAGGAGGCAAAAGAAGGATGCACCAGGCTCAGNCAGAAGACTATGGAGTCAAAAAGAAGCCTAAGAGGTCATTATTTAAACTGCCCAGAAGCAGACAAAAGAAGAGCAGAAGAGGGCAGTAGTGTCGTGGATGCCAAAGGAAAATAATATTTCCTAAAGAAGAGAGTACTTATCAGCATCAACTACCATCCCAAAGTCAAGCGAGAAACTGACTAAAAAGGTAGATTTTATGACAAGGAGGTCATTGGTGATTTGGAAAGAGTGACTTACATAGTCTAGGAGGCAAAAGAAGGATGCACCAGGCTCAGGAGTGAGTATCAGGTGAAAAAATAGACTAGGTATATACAACATTTCTAAAGGCTTGGGTGTTGAGTTGTTAGTGAATTTGTAGCATCAAATGAGGAATATAACAGCCCTTTTAAAAATCCTTTTTGTTAAAAGGAAGATCACCAATATATTCAGGTTTCAAGAAAAGAATCTATAATTTTATGTGACATTAAACATCCAATCATGGCCCAAGGGGTAAAAAGCTCTATTCAGTTTCAAAATGCAAAAATACAGTCTTGTACCATAAAGGTCCTCAAGTGACTCTTTATACAGTTCTCAACAAGAAATTTTTCTCAATAAACATTTGGGTTAGATAAAGAATTGCACTAATCTCTAGAAAAAACCTAGCAGCACAGAAAGTGACTTTAGAATATGTATGAGCTCTGATGTTAGAACTCAAAGTTTGGGTTATTTTATTGGTGTTTCTGAAACTAGGTCCACCTTAAATCAAGTTCCCTTGCCAAGTTTATGATTAATGTCTATTCCTTTTGTCCAACTCCTGTTCCTGTCAAGATCGATGAGTTTCAAAGGAAAGGGGGTACTGAAACCAAGCAGAACCCTGACAATCCCAAGTAAATATGCCTTTCTGTTTATAGAAAAAAGGTTTTATAGTCCTAGAACTTCACTCAGTTCCATAAAGAGAAAGCAAGTACAACATAATCTTTTCCGTGATAATTAGCTTAAGCCAATGCCTTAATTTATGGCCCCAAACTGATGAGGTAACACCCTGTGGCTTTAACCAGCTGGCCCCAAGCAGACTTAAAAGTAGGGTCACTTGAGAACTGAACCTCCTGAACCATCATATAGGCCTTAAACAGATAGCAAAATGCCTCAACTGTTGTCTCTACTCTCTTATANCCCAAACTGATGAGTTAACACCCTGTGGCTTTAACCAGTTGGCCCCAAGCAGACTTAAAAGTAGGGTCACTTGAGAACTGAACCTCCTGAACCATCATATAGGCCCTAAACAGATAGCAAAATGCCTCAACTGTTGTCTCTACTCTCTTCTAGAGGACAGTTGAAGGACCACTAGACCAAACTAGGAACAAGTAGAATCACCACCATCACTGGGGGCAAAGGAAGTCANGTAACACCCTGTGGCTTTAACCAGCTGGCCCCAAGCAGACTTAAAAGTAGGGTCACTTGAGAACTGAACCTCCTGAACCATCATATAGGCCTTAAACAGATAGCAAAATGCCTCAACTGTTGTCTCTACTCTCTTATAGAGGACAGTTGAAGGACCACTAGACCAAACTAGGAACAAGTAGAATCACCACCATCACTGGGGGCAAAGGAAGTCACAAAGTGGTGCCAGAAAGTCTGCAGCATCTTATCTGAACTCAGGATTACAGAGACCTGCTCCTCCCCATTTGCCTTTAACAGTCTTACACCCTAGTCAGTCAGCAAGATGGATTTGAGATCAGTCTGGGTCTCCCATCTTCCAGGCTGGTGCCTCTGTGATTAATAAACCTTTTTCTGCTCGAAACTCTGATGTTCCCATTGGTTTGGCCTCACTGTGCTTTGGGCACATGGGCTTGGGTTCACCAACCACGTCCATGGTCAAACTTTATAGTTGATTGCAGATTATGTGCTTTATCTACTTTATGGATCAAGCACTTTGCATCTGTAAATTTTGCTCTGAAATCTGGCCCTTATCCAGATTGCTTCCTTTTTTGCCCAGTCAGAGCATGCTAAGAAATTGCAAATTACAATCAAATCTCAATTTTCCAAACTAATGATTTTAAAGAGCAATAATGCATAATCCAAAATGATAGTGAATTCATGAACCATTTATCTCTGTAATGTATATTCATTAAACTTGACTCTAAGTACATCTCATATGGCATTCACAACAAAATGATAAAGCATTTCAACTGAAATGATTCAAGGAGACTTGCAAGGTTTTCCAATTTCTCTATTTCTGCTTCCTACTACATCCTATCACCTTTCATGCTTAGGTGCCCCCTAAAAATGAGCATACCACGATTTTTAGGATGAAGATGTTTCATCTTCTCCTCGCAGCACCTCCTTATCATTGCCAGTATTTTTACAGCTATGTCCCTCTTTCTCTCCCTAAAAAGTATCATTCAAAAAAGTAAATAGTAAAATGAACCCATACATCAATTACCCACGTTGAACAAAGACCAACACCTCTTAAAAATCTATAGTTTGTTGGGAGTTTCCTGGTGGTCAAGTGGTTAGGATTCTGGGCTTTCACTCCTGTGATCTGGATTCAATCTCTGGTCTGAGATTTGAGATCCCACAAGTCAGGTAAGTGTAGCAAAAAAGAAAAAAAAAAAAAAAACTACTGCTTATCAAGAACATGACTATTCTCTAAGCTAATATAGGTTAAGAAAACACATGACTACTATATATAAAATAGATAACCAATAAGAACCTACTGTATAGCACAAGGAATTGTACTTAGTACCTTGTAATAACCTATGAAGGAAAATAATCTGAAATATATATATATATGTATAATTGAGTTATTTTGATACATACCTGAAATTTTTTTAAAAAAATCAAGAAACCAACCCCCTCCCAAAAGAAAGCACTTCAATACTGGAGTTATAAGGAGCTAATTAAATATTGCCCAGCCTAGGTCTCTCAGTAAGGAAAATGAACAAGTAGGGACTTAATAAAGCCCAGAACTGACTGATAATAAAGCAAGAACTAGACATTGTCCACATCTATCTTACTCCCTCTGGTGAAATCAAGACTACAGCTTTACTGCTTTATTCTTGGAACACAATATTTCTCCAAATCCACATAACAATAAGTATTACTTTCTACAGTCATACAAAGCACAAATAATATGCAAAAATGTAAAGAACTTATAGTTTGATACACTAGTCTTATGATTATTGAGTTGAATTTCGAGGGGTGAACAGCTCAGTGATCAGTTGTAAGAAATAAGGTTCTTACCTTGGATGTTTTTTAACCAGGATGTCACCCAAGAATGTATTCAATATCTATGTTTATTAGAAAGATGGGCTTCCCTAATAGCTCAGTTGGTAAAGAATCTGCCTGCAATGCAGGAGACCCCAGTTTGATTCCTGGGTCAGGAAGATCCACTGGAGAGTGATAGGCTACCCACTCCAGTATTCTTGGACTTCCCTTGTGGCTCACCGGGTAAAGCAAGAAGAGAGACCTGGGTTTGATCCCTGGGTTGGGAAGATCCCTGGAGAAGGGAAAGGCTACCCACTCCAGTATTCTGGCCTGAAGAATTCCATGGACTGAAGTCTATGGGGTTGCAAAGAGTAGGACATGACTGAGCAACTTTCACTTTCACTTTCTTTCACCTTCATTAGAAGGATAAGATGATTTTTATAAAGGGATGACTTCAGCAGTTCCTGTATTATTTTTACCATGTACAAGGGAAGGTAATTATGGGATTGACATTTTCACTTTTGACCTTCAAATACAAATACAAATTTTTAGAAACTGAAATTTTAAGGCTTTCGTACAGTATTAACTTGAAAAGAGTTGTGATGGGTTTCCTCAAGGGTCCTCTTGTCCATAAAAACCTCTTTGGAGGATAATTCTTCGGAGGACCACTCATCCATGTCTGTTGCTAAAGATGTCTACTCAGAGTATTTTATTATATCAGGGGAGCTGGAAACCCACGGTTTCAGGTTGACATGTTCTACTAACAGAAGTGTCATTTATTATCTTTGGCACTACCTTGTTCTTCTTGCTAACATTAACCAAATGATAGTTGTATAAGCACAAGTAATTAGTATACAAATGATAATAAGACAATGTTTTCCCCATTGTATTTTTAAGAGACATCAAACTATCTCTTTAATGAAGATGACTCTCAGTTGACTAGTAGGAATAAAATGCTTGCATAAATAGAATTATGTGCATTTTCAGAATATAATCACAGACATAGAGACATCACTGTATATATTCATGCAAGCATATTAAGCCCCTTCAGTCTTGTCAAACTCTTTGTAACCCTATGGACTGTAGCTCGCAAGCTCCTCTGCCCATGAGATTCTCAGACTCAACTGAAACGACTTAACACATACACGAACCCAAAGAAGAGAAACCAATTAATATTCATAAAATTGCTCCAAATCAAGTTGGAGAATCAGATTTAACTATCAAAGTTTAATACCAGAGCACAAGAAAGGCTTTGTATAAATGCAGATCATTTCTCTACCAATTATGTCCTCCTCACCTCTACTGACTCCAATATCAGATATTCTGAGTATGGNTGCTCCAAATCAAGTTGGAGAATCAGATTTAACTATCAAAGTTTAATACCAGAGCACAAGAAAGGCTTTGTATAAATGCAGATCATTTCTCTACCAATTATGTCCTCCTCACCTCTACTGACTCCAATATCAGATATTCTGAGTATGGGTCACAACTGTGGGACTCAGTTATCCTTCCCTCTTCTAATCTCTCTCCTTCTGTATACACACACAGCAGACAGGCTGGATTAGTACTATCTACCAGGAGCAGAGAAATCCCATGTTTATGGCAGCAAATGATGAAGCTGAAGTCAGAAGCAGAGATGAGATGCTTAAGAATAGCAGAGAAACAAAAGCACTTCAGCTCCTGATTCCATTCTCCAGCCCTAGCTGAGACCTGGTGGCATTTCCTATGCCTGAATCCTTCCAATAATCTTTTCTTTTGCTCAAGTCAGTTGAAGTGGTGTTAGTAGGTTGGGGGGTGGGGATGGGGAATGGATATCTGTTTCCCTCTTAAAGCAAACAATTCCTTAGAAACCTGAGAAATATTTGTCAAAACAACCTACTCACACACAGGGCAAGAAGTTCTCAGTTTCACATTAGAAGATTCATGTTCAAATCTCCTAATTTCTGCTGGCTGACTGCAACCTTGAGAAAATTATTTAACTTCTCAGGGCCTCTGTTTTGTCACCTATAAATTGATTGAACACCCAAATATTCAATGAGATAAAATGCATATGAAAATAACCAGCAGCTCAATAAATGTTATTTTAGAGAGTGCTCTGCAAATTTGCCATTTCCATACAGCAAATTTGCCAGTTATGACAATAAGCTTTGTGACAAGGGCATGAGATGGCTTGAATTCTAACCCACAGCCTTGGGATACTTCAGGAATGCTGGNTTGTTGAATGAATAATAAAAATTAATACAATGCAATTCACTGAGTTAAATACCTTCAAGTATATAGCCTTACTCTAAATAAACTTACATCTTTTTCCAACACTCTTATATGAAAAAAGTGAGTAGCCTTACTTTTTTTTTCCCACCTCCTCTTCCTGACAATCTTTGATATTGGGTTAGGTATATTATTTTTAAAATATCAAAGTTTCCATTTAGCTCTATACTCATATTTCACACCACAGATTCCTCATTCTCACATTTTTTATTTGATTCCTGGCTAGATATTTTCATTAAGTAGTTATTTTCAAAAATGTCTCCATATTCTTTTAGGTTCTTGCAAGATTTGAGCATCTTTCTGTTGCTTTTATGCATAGACCATAATTGAACTGGTCATAACATTTGGGGGCCAACTCTTTAAGTTGTTTTCTCAGTGTGCTGCTGCTGCTGCTACTAAGTCGCTTCAGTCGTGTCCGACTCTGTGTGACCCCAGAGACAGCAGCCCACCAGGCTCCCCCATCCCTGGGATTCTCCAGTCAAGAACACTGAAGTGGGTTGCCATTTCCTTTTCCTTTGCATGAAAGTGAAAAGTGAAAGTGAAGTTGCTCAGTCGTGTCCGACTNGGCTTAAAGCTCAACATTCAGAAAACTAAGATCATGGCATCCAGTCCCATCACTTCATGGCAAATAGGTAGGGGAAAAAATGGAAGCAGTGAGATACATTATTTTGGAGGGCTCCAAAATCACTGCAGATGGTGACTGCAGCCATGAAATTAAAAGATGTTTGCTCCGTGGAAGAAAAATTGTGACCAACCTAGACAGCATATTAAAAAGCAGAGCCATTAGTTTTCTAACAAAGGTCCATCTAGTCAAAGCTATGGTTTTTTCAGTAGTCATGTATTGATGTGAGGGTTGAACTATAAAGAAAGCTGAGTGCCAAAGAATTGATGCTTTTGAACTGTGGTGTTGGAGAAAACTCTTGAGAGTCCCTTGGACAGCAAGGAGATCCAACCAGTCCATCCTAAAAGAAATCAGTCCTGAATATTCATTGGAAGGACTGATGCTGAAGCTAAAACTCCAATATTTTGGCCACCTGAGGCAAAGAACTGACTCATTTGAAAAGACCCTGATGCTGGAAAAGATTGAAGACAGGAGAAGGGGATGACAGAAGATGATATGATTGGATGGCATCACCGACTCTATGGACATGAGTAAGCTCCAGGAGTTGGTGATGGACAGGAATGTCTGGCATGCTGCAGTCCATGGGGTCACAAAGTGTTGGACACGACTGAGCAACTGAACTGAACCGAACTGAATACATTGCTGTTCAAATGAACGTTTTTTCAAAAGTTAATTTTTCCATATGTGTAGATACTCAAAATCTTACATTTACTTCAAGTTAATATTTTCATTTTTACCCAGTCTAATCAACTAAGATTGAATGATTGCATTAAAATATGACCAAGGGGTTATGGGTTTATTAAGTGCCTACTAAGCCCCAAACCCTGCAGCATCCAAGTGCTATCATTTACCTGGATGAAGAAGACACATATCCTACTGCCAGGAGACTCAAGGAAAGAGAAACAAGTATGTGAGCCAACAATTAAAACATGATTCTGTTTTAATAACGGAATATGAAAACTGTCATGGTCGCATGACAGTCAAGTGGTTTCACACTTGAGATTAGATTCTGAAGATACAGGGTCCTAAAGCAACTCTCTCCCCTTCAGTAGCTGTAAAATGTGGAGCCATGTCTCATTTGCAAATAGAATAGTGACACCATCTTAAGACTGTTTTAAAAATTAAATAAGACAATGTGTGAAAGGTGTATTTGGGAACAGTATGTCTGATGTAGAGTGAGTGCTCCTGATCTGTTACTATCACTATGTACTGGGCATTAGAGAGGTGTTTTGAACTCCAGGCAAGCACTACAGAGGATCCCTAAGAGTTACCAGTGGAGGAGAGGAGAATGGGCAAGTCATAAAACCTTCCTCAGTGCTGGCCTCTGAAGTTCTAAACCACAGGAGTATTTGCAAGCTACCATTGTTTCAATAATTTTACAAAATGTTAATATATACAACAAAATCATAGGCTGCTTGTTTAAACTCTACAGTCAGGCCTGACTCAAGGTACACTGATTCTTTAAATCTGCAGCGTAATCCCCTTTAGACAATAACCAATGAAGATGAGCTCTTAAGGCCATTCTAGCTTGATTTTGCTAGGCCATTCTGCCGCTGAAGCTGAAGCTCCAATATTTTGGCCACCTGATGCAAAGAGTTGACTCATTGGAAAAGATACTGGTGCTGGGAAAGATTAAAAGCAAAAGGAGGAGTGGGTGGCAAAGGATGAGATGGTTAGATAACACCACTGACTCAATGGATATGAATCTGAGCAAACTGTAGGAAATAGTGGAGGACAGAGGAGCCTGGCATGCTGCAGTTCATGGGGCTGCAAAGAGTCAGATAAGACCTAGTGACTGAACAACAATAAGCTTGATTTTTACTACAATTAATTCAGTTGCCATATTTGACATGCAATTTATTTTTCCTCTTAATCTTCCGGAATCAGGACAAAGTAACATACATACACCAAAGATTCTCATTACTGATTGCATTTAAATCAGAAAAACTGTTGTTTTTTCTCTAGAGTACTTACAATATTTTAATGCCAATTATTGAAAAATGAATCGAAGATGAGAAGTGTCCACTTCCAAAACATATATCATACAAGTTTCTTTGTCTAATGTATGCTTTCAACTCTAGACTGTAAATTCCATAACAGATAACATGGGGACTCATTCATATCGAAAACTTCACTATTACAATGCCAGACACAGTTAATCAAGAATTATTTTCAGGAAAATGTAAAATACTTCTATGCCAGGAAATGGGAGTGGTAGGAAAGATGGAAGGGATAGAATGGAGAAATAGTTAGGAGCTAAAATGAGAAGATGTACTAATCTGCTGAGGGATTAAAGAAAAATATTCTCAAAATTCAAGCCTAGACTGTTCAATGATGTCCCCAGCAAAGAAAGCATGCACTTGGTAGAAGATTAACTCAGTTTTGGATATTATGTGTTTAAGATATCTATGGGAGATAATGACTAGTGAATAACCACAGATGTCTATGAATCTAAAATTCTGTGTTGTGGTAAAAAGAATAATGGTCTCTTAGATACCCATAATTTAATTTAATAATAATAATTAATAATTTAATTTAACCTGTGAATACTATCTTCATGTCAAAAGGGACTTTGCAGATGTGATTAAAACTTTAAAACTAAGACCCTTCAGATGAGGAGAGGAGATTGGGTTGTCCAGGTGGGCCCAATATAATCCCAAAAGTCCTTTAAAGCACAGAGTTTTTTCTAGCTACAGAGAATCAGAAAGATGGCAGCTGGAGAACTTGCTAGCTTTGAAAATAGAGATGGGAAGCCATGATCTAGGGAGCATAGGCAAATTCTAGAAGCTGGAAGAGACAAATAAATTGGTTCTTCTTTAAAGACTCCTGAAAGAAAAGCAGCTCTTGCTACACTTCGATTTTATCCCAGTGAGACCTCTGGGAATTCTGACCTATGGAACTGAAGAATAATAAATTCGTGTTGTTTGAAGCCACTAAGTTTGTGGTAATTTATTACAGCAGCAATAGGAAACTAATACACATAAAGTCTGGGGTGAACATATACATCCTTCAGATTTCTATATAAAAATACAGCATAATTTCCTCTATTATTTAATGCCCCTCCCTATTACTTTCTGCAATCTTGAAGTAAGTGATGTAAATGTAATGCTGGGTATTTCTCTGTTGCCAGTCAGTTCTATCCTAACCATTCCTCTCTAGGAACTGGGACACATAAATTGTCTATCCCATAACTCCTTGCCAGTTGGTTTCTGGTTAGGTACACCAATGGAAAGAGCAAGCTTAATCAGAGAAGTACGAGAGTGGAAGTTAGCAAAAGGAAGGAAGCCATGATTTTCTTCCTTGGCTCTGTCTCCTGACACCTTAGCACTTAGCACTCCAAGGTTCCAGTAGTGGTGGCAGCAGCCTCAGACAACTGCCAGCCTCTGCGTTAGGAGAACAGTGGTGCCCACAGCCAGCAGTTGTGGATACGAGTCACTCGGGCAGCAAATCTACCAGCACCAGCGGGGCTATCAGCTCTTGGATGACTGCAAAGCAGTGGTGACGTGGTGTCAGAAGCAGAATCACAACCAGAGAAAGGCTTGTAGGCTTTAGGCACCACTTTCCCCTTTGTTTCTCCAGCCCTATAGGAGCTTCAGTGATTTCTTGCAGTTACTAACCTCTTGGTAATAGCATCTTCCCTTTTCTCTCCCTCAGCCTTTTCAACACATTCATAAACAATTCCTTGTATTGTATTCCCTCTATTCGAAAAGCTGAGAATGTTTTTTTTTTCCCCCTAAGAGGAGAATATATGTGCATAAAAGCTTATACCTACACAAGGACTTTAATATTTACCAATAAAGCAACATAGAACATAGATATAACATGTACAACCTTTATTTACCTAATATGTCATCACTTCAAATAGTTTACTATTAAAGCAGTTTGTTCCTGGGGAGAGAAAATAATGGAAGGGAAAATCACATGATTGGTCCATCAGAATTTTCAAAGGAAGTAAAGTACAGATATTTAAACAGTGACAGTATGAATGCTTATCATCACAGAGTTAGTAGTTTTAGATTAAATATCTATCTCTATAGAAAAGAAGAGGAAAATTACACATGGCAGCAAGATCATAAAAACAATTCATGTTTAACGCAATTCACTTTGATGAAAAGAAAAATGGAAAAACCACTTCAAATGTATCATTGTCTTGAATTAAAGCTGTATCAGGAAAGCAGGGCATACTGGGCATTTTCATGATAAAAGCTGTGAAAACACAGGGCTTCTACTTGCAACAGTTCTTTTAAATAGAAAGCTAACTAGCCTGCACTTGTCTTCCAAGAAAACACAGCTACAGTAAAGAGCCATCTTAAAGGACCATTCAAAACAGCAACAGTTTCAACAAGTTGTTTGAGTGCTGAGTTCCCAGTCTGTGCTTAAAACAGCTTAAGGGGTCAAGGAAACCTGTTTATAACAGAACAAGCCAAGTGCTATAGGAGTATCCATCAACTGCCTTTCGTTGCACACTTACTATACACCCCACACTTTGCTAAGACTTCAGCATCCATTAGCTCATTCACATCTTACAGTGGCCCCAGAAGGTGACTATTATTACCAAAGAACAAGCTGAGGCTCTTAATGCTGAAGCAGTCATACAGCAAGTTAGAACTGCAGTTGGCAGTCAAGCTAGTTCACTCCAACTCGTCTATATGTTTAACTACTTCTCTATACTAAATACAGGAAGGGAAAATGTCCATGCTCTCGCCTTAAAAGTCTAGGAGGTGGAGAGTACAGACATAGAGAAAACAGACAAAATAGGTATACAGACAACACCACAAAAGCCTACACACATCATGGTTTTTATTTTAAATTTTTAAATAGATATAAAAACATGCAACCTTTGAACACCAAGCAACACTGGAAGGAACTCCTCTTTTAGTGACCACACATGTATTTCAGAGATGCATAGGCACCTCATCTAAGGAAGCCAGTGATTATTACTTTGGGTCTTTAATGTTATTGTCTTAATTGTTTCTAATACTGTCGGATTGAATTTTCCTAAAAAAAACAAAATGAGTTTCTATAATTAATTCAAAACATTCTAAAAGCCCTCTATTTTCCTTTGCTTTCTGGATAGAAAAATGCTATATATCCATAAAACAGGAAAATATTCATTTGGCGAGATCACTCCAGGTTACCCTAAAACAGCAAAGAGGAATATTTGGGGTGAAGCTGAAATCACAGTATCATTTTTCTGTATAGATCTATAAAGTCAATCCTCAGTTCTTCTTCCCTTATAATGCCTATATTTAACAGACTTATACAAATGATTACTGATGATCCAACTCCCATACTCTTATTTTCTTATTTGTAAATCATTTCTGATTCTTGTTTGTAACAACATAAAAAGCCATGGTTCCTGACTCATTTGGTACAACCCACAAGAAGTAATTAGAAGTACTCATGTCAGGACCACAGAGTGTTTAGTTTTGTACTAAGATTAAAAACCACATTTCCAACTTAGACGGTATCTTTATTTCCTTGTCAGATGGCCTACAGGAGCCTAAGTGGTTGGCCCTTACCTGCTAGTCCTCCCTGATTTTGCACTCTTAAGCCCCTTAGATGGGCCTTTCCTCATAGCTCAGTCAGTAAAGAATCTGCGTGCAATACAGGAGACCTGGGTTCAATTTCGGGGTTGGGAAGATCCTCTGGAGAAAGAAATGAAAACCCACGCCAGTATTCTTGCCTGGAGAATCCCATGAACAGAGGAGCCTGGTAGGCTACAGTCCATGGGTTCACAAGAATTGGACATGACAGCAACTAAACCACCACCAAGCCCCTTAGATACCATGTCTATTGTGTTTACCTCACTCTCATCAGCACCTTGGACAGTGCCTGCACAGCATGTGGTAAGGGTACCAATGATTTGTGAAAACAGGATCTGAACTTCATGAGTTTTGAGGTTGTTGTTGCTCAGTTGCTCAGTCTTGTCTGACTCTTTGTGACTTGATGGACTGCAACCTGCTAGGCTTCCTTGATCTTCACTCGCTCAGAGAGTTTGCTCAAATTCATGTCCATTAAGTCAGGGATGCCACTTAACCATCTCATCCTCTGCCACCCCTTTCTCCTTTGCCTTCGATCTTTCCCTGCATCAGGGTCTTTTCCTGTGAGTCAGCTCTTTGCATCGGGTGGCCAAAGCACTGGAGTTTCAGCTTCAGCATCAGTCCTTCCGATGAATATCCAGGGTTGATTTCCTTTTAGGTTGACTGGTTTGATCTCCTTGAAGTCCAAGGGCCTCTCAAGAGTCTTCTCTAGCACCACAATTTGAAAGCATCAGTTCTTTGGTGCTCATCCTTCTGTTCGGAACTGTGCAAAAACAACAACTCTCACATCCATGCATGACTGCTGGAAAAACCATAGCTTTAACTAAACAGACCTTGTAACGGTACCAGATGCCATGATCTTTTTTTTTTTCCATTCTATTTTTTTTATTTTATTTATTATTTTTAAATCTTTTTTAATGTTGAGTTTTAAGCCAGTTTTTTTTCACTCTCCTCTCTCACCCTCACCAAGAGACTTTTTAGTTCTTCTTTAGTTTCTGCCATTCGAGTGGTATCATCCGTCATATCTGAGGCTGCTGATATTTCTCCTGGCAATCTTGATTCCACCTTGTGATTCATCCAGCCTGGCATTTTGCATGATGTACTCTGCATATAAGTGAAATAAGCAGGGTTATGATATATAGCCTTCTTCTACACCTTTTCCAATTTTGAACCAGTCCATTGTACCATGTCTGATTCTAACTGTTGCTTCTTGACCTGCATACAGGTTTCTCAGGAGACAGGAAAAGTCGTTTGGTACTCCCATTTCTTTAAGAATTTTCCACAGTTTGTTGTGATCCACACAATTAAAAGCCAATTTAGCATAATCAATGAAGCAGAAGTAGGTGTGCTTCTGGAATTCCCTTGTTTTCTCCATGATCCAATGTATGCTGGCAATTTGATTTCTGGTTCCTCTGTCTTTTCTAAACTCAGCTTGTTTCTACATCTGGAAGTTTTCAGGTCACATACTGCTGAAGCATATTTTAAAGGATTTGGAGCATAACCTTATTAGCATGTAAAAACAATAATAAGCACAATCATATGGTAGTTGAACATTCATTGGCATTGCATTTCTTTGGGACTGAAATGAAAACTGACCTTTTCCAGCCCTGTGGCTACAGCTCTGAAAACAGTTATAACTGCCCTAAGAATCTTTCATTGGGAACCTGGGTGACAGGTGAGTTTATCTTCTTAGCTGGATAGCAAAGAGCTCTTCCAGGACCTGTTAAGTCTTCTTATTTCTCTTGGGGCCTTCCTCTTAGTGGTCTCCACTCTCAAGGGGCACCTAAAGACCTTTCAAAGCAGAACTTTGAATTAAGACTCATCTTTACTGCTCCCTTCTTATGCTTTCATTTCCTCAGTGGTCTTTTACATTTTCTTTTGGGCACCTAACACCTGAGCTATTAGGTTTAGAGAAGAATTTTTTCCAGCTCCTTCATTTACACCAAAGAGTACATCAGTAGCAGGATAAAGGATATTTCTTATATATATATTTGCATCTGGTGGTTCCTGCAATGCAGGAGACCTGGGTTCAATCCCTGGGTTGGGAAGATCCCTGAAGAAAGAAACAGCAATCCACTGCAGTATTCTTGCCTGGAGAATCCCATGGATAGACGAGCCTGGCAGGATATAATCCATGGGCTCACAAAGAGTTGGACATGACTGAACACACACACACACACACACACACACACATGGAAATGTCTGGTATTAGTCACTAAGAACAGAAGATTCTCCACAGAATAGAAACAGCATCTTCTCTAAGGGGGTAGCCAACCATGCCTTCTCCCAAGGGAAAGGGAAGCACTCAGATCCTCACACCCCCACACAAAGTCCTGACTAGTGCTCTGATGCATCCTCTCCTCTAAGAACTCTCTCTACCACATCCATTCATCCCTCAGTCAGTTATACTTTCAATGCTGGCCTAGTAGGCTTCACCCCACAATGACATCAGCAGGATCACAGAAACCCTGCCTTCAACTACTGTCATTCCTTTGGTGTCATATAAGCAGTCGAAGTCCAAAAGCAAACAAACAAAATTTACTAATATCCAAAATAAAACAAAGCAAAAAGAACAAAATGGCAAAATCTACAGATAAAAGTTTAGAACTGTCTAGTTAAAATTACTTGTAAGCTCTGACCTAAGTATTCAGTGCCATGGGCCAACCAACCATCATCTCTCCTCATACAATTCAGATGCCCCCCTCACCTTCTTTCTTATGATCTATCCAAATGAATTTGGTCACTTTACCAAAGCGTGCACATAGAATTACTTTCAAATGTATTTGCTGCATGGAAAATACATCTTCGTTTGTGATAGTATGATTTATCTTTCAGTTTTGCTACATAGCCAATAAGGGTTGGACACATAACAGACCCTTATAATACTTACTAAATATGATTGGTGTCTCCCAGACCAGGTTCCTATATCCAGATTTCTGTCCCACACAATGGTTATTTCCCACTGACTCTGAAGTCTGCTCAGGGATTTCATTTAGGAAAAAACTTGAGCTTCCTTGAACTTATTTATGAAGGTGTTCCTGAAATCCCAAAGTCACCTTAATGTTTTTTTTATAAAAGCTTCAAACTTAGAGTGACTATAATAGATAATCAATGTCTAGTGATGGAATTAACTGGCAATGTGTCAAGTAGTTAATTAAGTTACTCTGGATAAGAAATATGCATTTTAATTATGTTTTGGAAACAGCAGATACTTGCCCCTCATGGTCCATCGAAGTAGTATGCAAATCATAAAGTCCCAGGGCTCATGCCTAGATGTATCTTCCCTGCCCAGCATCTCTGCCCAGAGGAAAAAGAGAAGGTTTTCACCATTCAAAGCTTTCCCCCATCTTTAGCCAAAGGATCCATCTATTTTGGGCTTCCCAGGTGATTCGGCAGTAAAGAATCTGCCTGCAATGCAGGAGACACGGGAGATGTGGGTTCAGTCTCTGGGTGGGAAAGATCCCCTGGAGGAGAGCATGACAACCCACTCTAGTCTTCTTGCCTAGAGAATTCCCTGGACAAAGGAGTCTGGCAGGCTACAGTCCATAGGGTCGCAGAGTTGGACACAACTGAAGTGACTGAGTGTACATGCATGCATCCATCTATTTTGCCTGGATCCAAAGATTTCCTTTGAACTAAGAATATATGAAAAAATAAAAACAACTACAGCATGAAAACCACTGATCAAACATTAGTGAGTTGTTTCCAAACAGGCTGGTAAGAAATTGTGAGGCTGTAGGTTCCTCCCGTATTTCATCAAACACAGTGCTCATCATAACCAGAAACTGAACCTTAGAGCTATCCTTATATTCACAACTTAACGAAAAATTTAAAACTTTATGTACACATATTGGTGTCACACAAGTAGATCCCAAGTTGTATTCCAGTTACTGTCTATTGGAGCTAATTCTATGATCTTCAGATTCAGTGATGCTTATATAAGTTCACATAATACTCCCTATGAATATGTTTATGCCAATTATAATTTTGTTCCAGATATGCTTTCTCAGGGATTCCCAGGAAGCTCAGTGGTAAAAGAATCCCCCTGCTAATGCAGGAGACATGGATTCAATCCCTGGGTCAGGATTAGCCCTTGAAGGAGGAAATGACAACCCATTCCAATATTCTTGCTTGGAAAATCCCATGGACAGAGGAGCCTGGTGGGCTACAGTCCATGAGGTTGCAGAGTCGAACACGACTTAGCTATTGAGCACACATGCATGCATGCTTTCTCACCTGTTCTATTTCTTGTAGAAAACTGATTCTCTATCATTTTCAGGGGTGGAGTATATCCTGATGATCACAGAGGATGTAACTGAGTATGATTATTAAAAAGTTACAGCAAAGTGACTTACTATTGGTACAGACACAGAAGGAAAATTTATTGCAGTTTATTACTTTTCCTTTATAACACAATTTCACAAATCTTCCTTCTATAATGATAAGAAAACAAATCATCAGTGATCGCCACTAAAGGTTGCTCCAGCAATATCATGCAGAGCTCTTGAACTCACAGCTTGTAGCATATTGATACTGGAAGTTGAGCATTTTATTGAAAATACATGATCAGTTCTTTAAACATACTTAAATTCATTTAATTTAGGGTTGATTAATATAAGCATTGTTTGGGTTTTATCTATAATCTTCTTGGCAATAATCCTGTTTCTATAGCAACACAAGCTTGTATTTTATCCTTATGCATGTGTGTGAGATTATAACAACTTTGTAATAAAGTTTACATATCATTTGCACATAAATTTCATTTTTTTATGAGAAGTCCAAGATAGAGGTTTCTTTCCTTTAATCATTTACTAGCTCACCACTAAACACATAATTCACATATCCTCAAATAATGAGAATTCAACAGAGCCATTCCTAACCAAAGATATCGAAATCTGCATGATGGTCAGATCTTTGAATTTCAACATGTACTATTAAAGGAAAGATAATGAAATACTTCACAAGTGTCACCCTGGATATGATCTCTGTGTTGTAGCATGAATCCATTCATTCTTTCCAGATCAGTATTCTTTTGTTCATTTCAAACAGTTAGCTGTGTCCGTCAAAGTGAAGTAGGATAGTAAGCAGCTGAAACATTGTCTAGTTACCTATACCTACCCAAAAAGAGGACTTTGTTGTCAGCTGAACTGCAAGGATATGAATTTCTTAATACAACTCTTTCTAATATCATTTTTTTTAATAAGGCGGTTTATGATCTGCTATTAGGACAATAGTCGCCTTTGGTTTGGGTGATGCTTGAGAACAGGCACACCTGGTGCTTCCAGGAAATTGTAATAGATCCACATCTGGGATATTAAAAAGCTATACATTTACAATTTGTGACAATTTATATATTATGTTATTATTTAATACAAAATGTAAAAAGTAACTTTCTATTTAGATACTGCTATGTCTAGAACAGGAATGTTGAAGATTTTGTGAAATTATAATTGTTATTTTGACTCATCCCATTACTTGTTATTTAAAGATAATGTGTTTCATCACCTAGGAAATTTGCAGATATCTAAATCAAAGACTCAACAAACCAAGAAAAATGGCCCTAAAACATGCCCTTAAGTTTATCTTCTGTATAAAGTCTGTATACAGTATGAAAGGGAACTATTAAAAAAATAGACATGATTTAAAAGTGTGGATATTTTTCTAAATATATGATAATATTTTCCCAAGTTTATTGTCACCTTTCAAGAGTATAAGAAACATCAGCATATTATACTTCAAAACATCTATTACATTATACAGTGTAATAAAGTATTTTGAGTTGTACCAAATTCAATTAATAAATAAGAAAATAATGCAAGTAATATACATGAAGAAGGTTAGTTCTCACAAAATTTTCAGTCCTGTACTGAAAAATCACCAACTGTCTCTGAATAATTGAAAGGATATAATACTGAAGACAGAGTAGATCTGTCCTCTTGTTTCCAAGGGGCACACTGAGGAAGAATACTGAGTAAATAGGAGGCAGAGACACTGGGGGAGGGCAGAACGAGACACAGTCTCAGTAGAGGATTAGTCACTTTGGTGAGCAGAGGCACCCTACCACTGGAAATGTTTGCCCATGTTAAGAGTAGTTGTATTCATTTCTTATGGCTATTCTAACAAATAACCACAATCTTACTGGCTTAAAAGATAACACATTTATTATCTTATAGTCTATTAAATCAGAAGTCTTTAGTAGGCTAAAATCAAGGTATTAGTAGGGCTGTGATTTTTTTCTGGAGACTTCACAGGAGAATCTATGTCCTTGCCTTTTCTTGCTTCAAGAAGTCATATGCATTCCTTGACTTGTGGCCTTTGCCTCTATCTTCAAAGCCAGCAGCATCACAACTCAAAGCTCTCCCTCTGACTCTGACACTTCTGCCTCCCTCTTATAAAGGTCCTTGTGATTCTACTGAGTTAACCTGCATAATCCAGAAAAATTTTCTCAACATCCTTAATTTAATCACATCTATACAGTCTTTTTTGCTATGTTAAGTTAAAGCCAAAAGTTTTAAGGATTATAATGTGGGCATCTTTGAGGAGTCATTATTCTGCTATCATAATGATATCTTAAAATGTATATAGTGGGAGGCTAAACCAGATTGCTAAAATTCTTTCCAATTTGTATATCCTCTAAATAAGACAAATAGGTCAAATATTTGTTAACAACTGTAAAAAAAACAACAACAACCACAAAAAACCTGACCATACAAAAGGGCTGATTCTCTCCACTCCAGAGAGTATTACGATCTTTCTTTATGTCTAGTTGAAATGGCTGGATATTTTAATTAAAACTCATTAGTTAGAAAAAAGTCCAAGATTCTTTTGAGGATAGTGACCACATCCTGACTTACCCAAGACACAAAAAAAGTATCAGTACTAGCAAAACCTTATTGGAAACGGTGTGATTGCTAAGTTTAAGCCATTGGAGAGGGCAGGCAATTATGTAACAACCATTTTGCAGCTGCTCCAGGACGTGCTTTCTCAACGGCTACAGTGGCCAGTGACAAGGAAATGATTGTCTCTTTTTCAAAAGAAAGAAAATGAGAACAAGATAGAGAGAAATGGTGTGAAAACAACTATCTTTTCTTCTTACTACACACTTCTAAATGGGAAGGAAACGGTCAATTTCCTAATTCATTTCACAGAAGCTATTAAATATGTGCCAATGAAAAATATGGCTCAACTAATTCAGGTATGAATTTCATCCATTTATATATAGCCATTCTTCAGCCTCTTGTGGCCTTTACAAAAGATGTTCTGAAACAGTTACATGGAATAAAGCACTTTGCAATTTGGAATAATAGGAAGTACTATATTATACTTGAGGCAATTGACCAAAGCATCTTGGTAGAATTTGAAGTGAGAAGCATCACTATGGAAAGAGTGACCACAAAATCCAGTAGAACAGTTTGCATTCTAACAGATTCTAACTAACTTGGGGAAAAACAATTCACTAAGAAAATATTTTTTTCTTGGAGCTACCAGAAGGACCAAAGGGAATATATATAACAATTACATTTTGATTGGAATTCTTTTGTTTTCTATTGAAACCAATAATAAACCAGAAGCTATGTACAGCTCTCAGAATATAAAGAAAATGACAAACATGACTTCAAGGATCTCACAACTCATGGAGAAATGGAGACAAATAAACACAGTGATTACAAGCAATTATGTGACTGTGGCCTGAAACAGAAGCACCTGATTCATGAGATAAGGGACTTCGTGTAGATTCACATGAGAACACAACTCCTTCAGTTTGAAAGAATAATTTAAACATATCCCAAGAACTGGTAGCAAAAAAAAAGAGGATTTGTAGCAAACAGAATAGCATGTGCAATGACAAAAAGGTCCATAAACACATNTAAGGGACTTCGTGTAGATTCACATGAGAACACAACTCCTTCAGTTTGAAAGAATAATTTAAACATATCCCAAGAACTGGTAGCAAAAAAAAAGAGGATTTGTAGCAAACAGAATAGCATGTGCAATGACAAAAAGGTCCATAAACACATGTCATAGTAAAGAATTTTGAGTAGTTCAGTATGACTGGACCATAGGATTAAGTGGAGGAAAAGAGTTAAAGCTGAAGATGTCCGAAGGGGCTGGATCATGAAGACTCTTAGATACCACCCAAGGACTATGAACATGTTCAGATAATGTGAATGTAAGTAGTATGGACACCTCTTGTCTCTTGACTTCATATTCAGGTGAAGCAAATCAACAAGAAGGGTCAGATTTCAGTGGAGCAGCCTCCATTCTTTACATCATTCAATAAGGGACTCAATAGTTACTTTATCTTTACAAAATGGTATTCATATCATTCACAAAGAGAAAATGCCTATCACCTTTGCTTGCTAAGGAACATGTTGCAGAATAAAATTATTCATAGCAAAATGGGTATCTGAAAAGGATATCATATGTAGGGAGAAACTGACAGTATATTTTCTGCTATTGAGGAGGTAACATGAGACAAATGAACTGCTGTGTAACAGTGGGAAAGGGAAAGGGAAAGAGAAGTCGCTCAGTTGTGTCCAACTCTTTGCGACCCCATGGACTGCAGCCCACCAGGCTCCTCTGCCCATGGGATTTTCCAGGCAAGAGTACTGGAGTGGGTTGCTGGCTCCCCAAATAGCTCAGTGGTAAAGAGTCTGCCTGCCAATGCAGGAGATGCAGAAGACTTGGGTTCGATCCCTGGGTCGGGAAGACCCTCTGGAGAAGGAAATGGCAGCTCACTCCAATGCTCTTGCCTGGAAAATCCCATGGACAGAGGAGCCTGGTGGGCTGCAGTCCATGGGG
>SJYV01007181.1:1093392-1105158 GCA_006410875.1 Neotragus pygmaeus
ATGGGGGCACTAAGAGTCAGACACGACTGAGCGACTTCACTTTCATGCACTGGAGAAGGAAATGGCAACTCACACCAATGTTCTTGCCTGGAGAATCCTGGGGACAGGGGAGCCTGGTGGACTGCCGTCTATGGGGTTTCACAGAGTTGGACACGACTGAGGCGACTTAGCAGCAGCAGCAGCCAATATTCCTGCCTGGAGAATCTCTTGGACAGAGGAGCCTGGCAGGCTACAGTCCATGGGGTCACGAAGAGTTGGACACAACTGAGTAACTGAGGATAGCATAGCACACAGCTGTGGGGAACCGGCAGGGGAATAGCAATGGTATGTGGGTTCTGAAAGAAGATATGGGGGAAGCTCTAAATTTTCAGCTAGAGATGAAAATTATTAATATGTGTGATTGATGAAAGAGAAGGGACATGCATGCTCGGGTTGGGGAGCAGACAGAATGGGGTGGCTCTTAAAATTTGCAGAGACTTCTGCCTCTGAAGTTAGAAGTATATGCCAACATTTAGTCATGAACCAAAAAAGATGTTGAAGAAACTGGTAACCATGCTAATGAAAGGAATAAGGATCAACGGCAAGAAGAATAACAGGGAGGTAAAAAACTGTTTAGACAAAAAAGCTAATTGGCAGTCCTCCTTTCAAAATAAACTGTATTCTGCTTCTTACACCCACAGAAAAGTGAAATCAAACTTGCCAAAAGGAATTTGCCAATTGTCAAAGCAAAAAATTGGCAGCTCTAATTATACTTGCTACAAATGAATAAAATGAATACTATCCATGAATCACATTCAAAGCTGTCTAGTCTAAAATCCTGAGTAGCATCCTGATAGTTGGATAGTCTATATTTTATTATTTATTTATAGCCTGACTTGCTTTCACAACAGAATTAAGTCATCTAAAAGAAACTTTATACATTAAAACAATAAATGTAAAAGAATGAGAGTTACAGAAAATAAACTAAAAATAAAAGCTAGACCAGGAATAGGAGGTAAGTAGGAGTGAGAATCTCATGCTGCTTTGAAGGTCAGCATCACTCTGGGAAGCCAGAGATTGGTCTCTAGGTTTCCTAACAGTCCAAGAAGAAAGGGAATATAGATCATGATATGGCTTTCTTAATCTCTCAAGGAAAATTACATTATCAGTTTTTTAGAAGGTAATGTTTAAATTTTAGGTATCAAATTTAAATGGAAGAGGTGTTCACTTTTAATTCAGTGTATGCTATTAGGGATCCATCTCAGGAAAAGCAAGATCAGTAGTGAATACCTTTAAAAGTCCTTTCCATTTTAAATAGTATGTAATATTCCTTTGCATTCTTGTGTTCAATAAGCTAATAATGTCTTAGTTACAAATGAGAATGCTGTCTACCTATGATGTAATTCACTTTTCCACAGTTTCTTTTCATATCCAAAGAAAGACTCTGGAAATTGGTGACTGATATATTCCTATTATCATCATGAAAGTGAAAGTGAAGTTGCTCAGTCTTGTCTGACTCTTTGCGACCCCATGGACTGTAGCCTACCAGGCTCCTCTGTCCATGGGATTTTCCAGGCAATAGTCCTGGAGTGGCTTGCCATTTCCTTCTCCAGGGGATCTTCCCAACCCAGGGATCAAACCCGGGTCTTCCACATTGTAGACAGACGCTTTACCATCTGGGCCACCAAGTCCATAACTCTGCATTTTATGAGAGCATATCAAATATTTAATATCTCTCTCTAGACCTTATTCACTAAGTAAGCCTGATCTATCTACAAGACTGCTGCTTGTCATTTTATAAGAATTACCTGGAAAACTCTGTTAAAATCAAAAGATATTTTCCAGCAAAGTAGCATTTTTATCTCAATTTTGATTCAAATTATTTTCTACACAATATGTATGTGTATCCTAAAGAATTATTCTAGCATTGGGTAGTTTAACAAACCAAATTCGTACTGAAACATACTTCATAAAGTTATTCAAATACATATTACTCTTCTCAATCTTTGCTCTCAGTACAGCTTTAATCCTATTGACATCTCAAGCCCTATTAATATTTAACACATGAAAACTATGTCTCTAAGTGAAATCTTACACAACAAAGATTTCATAGTTAAGACTAAGTCTTTTTTTTTAAACAAAAGTACAAATGATTAAGTTCTATGTTAAATAACATCCCCATTTAGCCACCTGATGAAAATATGTTTTATTCTGTTTCCAAAATATGGGAAATAAACCTAAAATAGAGTTTATATTAATTGTTCTTCTAAAAGAAACAAATCAAGAAACTGAACCATTAAATTATAATTGTGAAATAAATGCAGTATGAGCTAATAAAGCCACAAGTTATAGCACTCAAATACTCATTGGCTTCTTCTTATCATGGAAACTTTCTGAAGTTACAGAAATATAAATTAAGTCCTAGAAAGTTGAGAGTTATTCTGGAAAGCACAAATGCCAACTACAAGTTTCTATAATCATTTAGTTGGGGGAGAGAAGAAATGGGTTGAAAAGGCTATGGAAGGAAAGGAGATTGCTTAGTACAATATTTGACATAGCAAAGAAAACATGCTCTGTAAGAAATGTAACTGCGTCTTCCTTAAAGAAAACATCTGAAAGTTTCAATATGAAAAGGCACTATATGTATTCATGAATTCAAGAAGAATAAGCAGGTGACTTCTTTATTGGAGAACATATCTTCATAATTATTCTTGGCACATGAAAAGTGCAACAATTTGAGAACATTTTTGGATATGTTTAACCATGTACTTATTAAACATAATGGAAATACATACAATTATTATAGTCATTAAAAAAGGCAAGGTCGTAATTGCACTCATTTCCTCATAAAGGCTTCTCTGAATAAATACATTCTCAAGGTTATTAATCTGTACTAGAACTGCATTCATTTACACATATGCATTGATAATTTTTTAAAGAGGACTTTATAGAAATTTTTAGTCCATTTAAAATGCTCATTTGTTTATGTATCACCTCTTTCAATTAGGTAATGCGGTCAGTCATATAACTTAGAATAAGATCACTAAACAAAACAAGATAAGAATTAAACAATATCATCATCCAAGGATCCTGATATGTTGCTGAGATGAAAATCCCAAGAATTTTCTTCACATCAAATGTTTCAGGGGAAGACAACAGATATTCCTGGGTGTTCCCAGGAATAAGTACTTTTGAAGAAGTATCATTTTATCTAAGCTTCCAAAGAATGATAATAAGCTGACCATGTACCAAGATAAAACTATGATTATTGTTAACATTTAATCACTAGATAAACTGAATGACAGTCTTACTATTGTTCACACACAGATTAAATAAACTGTAATAAACTATCACAACTCTTAAATTTGATATCATATTTTACATTACTTAAAGACAGCTAAGAATATATTCAAATATTTTTGACACTACATAGAGGATATTACTTATTTGAATTAAAACATGGTGGTAGAAGAACTTTTAAGTTCCTGAGTTGTAAGAAAGTTTAACTTTTAACAGTTCTGACAGTAAAGGTTATAATATATAGGTAGCTTCCTGTACTTGAGCACTGGTAACAAGTGTGTATCTGCATGCATGTGTGCTAGGTTGCTTCATTCATGTCCGACTCTGTGTGACCGTATGGACTGTAGCCCTCCAGGCTCCTCTGTCCATGGGGATGGGGATTCTCCAGGCAAGAAAACTGGAGTGGGTTGCCATGCCCTGCTCCAAGGGATTGTACTGACACAGGTGTAAAACTGTGTCTCTTATGTCTCCTACATTGGCAGGCAGGTTCTTTACAGCTAGTGCCCACTGTGAAGCCCATATATCAGTATATTTATGCATAAATATATGCAGGCATGCACGGGCACATGTGTGTGTGTGTGCATCTGTGATTTTTAAAGTCATCATTCAATCTTATTATATATTTGGAATATGGTGGGAGATAAATATACTAAAATCTGGGAGTTATAATATTTTTTAAAATTGGAGATTTTTACCAATAAGCACTATGTGATGCTCTGTCATTTTTTTTCTCTAATCTCCTGTATTTAAAGTAACATAAACTATCTCAAATCAATTATTCACATCTTAATTAGGATAAAAAGCAATAAGCTATTTCTTCATGCCAAGTCACCAAAAAGAAGAGAGATGCAACAGATAAAACATTTTAATGTTTTCACTTTGATGATAGGAACTGAATTTCACTCTAGGATTTTTAGTTTACTGATCTGTAAAAACTGTTTAGGGGTAAAATGCTTTATTTATTTCTCAAGTATCCCATTAAGTATTTATTACAAGAGTTCCATGTAATGATTCAATGTTTTCTAAATGAAATCCTTTGAAATAAAAATGTATATAAATATAAGCATCCCCTTTTTACTGTCAGTTTAATACATCATGTGTTCAGATTTTACAGACATGTCATTTTAATATGGCAAATTATAAAACTACTTTAAATATATAACTGAAGAAGTATATCTATAAGACATTGAAATGTTAAATTCATACTACCCAGATATATTTATATCAGAACTATCAAGGAAAGAAACTCATGATTATATCAGAAAGGAATTGTGGGTATTTTCCACTCTAAACAAAGTTATAAAGTAATCTTATTCAATGATTCTGTTATGTGCTACTTTCAAACAGCTCTATTAAAACAGAAAAACATGGATTAAAATAGGAAAGACAGTCAGATTAAGAAATAACCAATATTTAAATTACTGTAGAACTAAGTGAAAATGAGTTAAATACCCCAATCCATAGTCTCAGATGAACTGAGTTTCAGTGAGTAGAAATAACTAAATTATTGACACAGAGGTCAGTTGAAACCATTCTGGGCATTAAATTTGAAAAACATACCTTCAGAGTAGCTATGTTTTCATGAAAAATAAATGATTATATACCACAGATCTGTGAGTTTGCTTACTTATAAATACTCAATACTTATGCTGATGAAAAAAATCAATATACTTCTGCTAACCTGAAAGTAACTGAAAAAAAAAGAAATGATATATAACCAGTTTTCACCTTTATGCTTCACAACTCATTCATGAAGAAGGCATATATAAACTCATCTGGACAAGGAAACTGTTACTTAAGTTCTCAAGGGTCTAGGGTCCAGAAGATAGTGACCTATTTCAATTTAAGGAGAAAGACTAAATGTTATTCAAGGTGAAGGAAAATCTGACTTGTCTCAACAACCTGCCAGTGACAGAGAATGAATAAATATCACTTTTCACGTACTGCTCATCTCATGTGAGAAACTTTTCAAACCTTAAAATAATCATTCCAATTCCATAGTAAAATGCAAAAGAAGACAAAATATATCAGATTTAGGAAATACACAGACTAATTCAGATATTTTTAAATGACCCAAATGTAATTTAAGTATAATCAAACATATAAACTGTAAACATTGGAGAGAACAGTCCAGTGAGTCAAAATATGACACCTAGGTAAAAGTAAACAAATCAGTATTTTAGTGAAAACCAGCCCAATAATAAATAATAATAGCGTCCTGTAGATGTGACCTCTGGTCAGCCAGGAGAGCCATGTGGATTATGGGCTATTTTCTTACATCCACATTCATATGTCCAGTCCCTAATGGGGTCATTCAGGCTCCTAGGAAATGAATGAGCATAGTGGGATGGGGAGTATGGGGAGAGAAGGACTCTTTTTGACCATATAACAGAAATTTTCTTTGCAAACCTTTCAGATTTTGGAAGATTAACACCTCCATATTCTAACCAAATTAAACAGAACTAAGCAATGTAAGAACTATGAAGTAATTCTCCCTTTATTCCTTGAGTGGTTAAGGGACATACACCTAAGGGACTACGGATTTCTACAATCAGAGAGTTTGGGAAGACAGCCACAGAGCTTATCAAGGTGTGGAAAAAAATAATACCTGTGAGGAAGATGGAACATTCTAGGTTTTCTAGATGAAATGAGCTTAAAGAAAAGTTTGAAGGATTTAAGTCTGCTCTANAAAAAAAAAAAAAATTTGTGTGTCCACATAATTGTCTGCTCCCAATAGAATAGGCTGTGTGAAATGAACTAAAAGTCATTTACGAAGCTGCTTAAATCTGACATAAATATATTTGGGAAGATGTGTATTACCGAGATATATTTGCTAACAGTTTTTCTTCTCTGATCGATTTTCAAATATTCATTTCAACTGGCCCTGGTCAGCCATACTTAGAAAACTATGTGCAGCAAAGACCTCTTTCTTGTACAACAAAGGATCACACTATGCTGGAGTAAGTATTTGTGGACACAAGGAGAAAAACAAAAAACAACAAAGATGTCAGCTAAGCAACTGAGCGCAGGGTAAGATAACGTCTAGTATATTCAATTGAATTAAAATCAATCATTTAATTGGCTGCTCATTGTATTTTAGGAATTATAACTCCTGTAGGCTAATGTGATTTTCCTCTGTTACTGCATTGGGTGTTTTACATGAAACATCCAATTTAATGTTCTAAAGGGGCTTCCCTGGTGGCTCAGAGGTTAAAGCATCTGCCTCCAATGTGGGAGACCAGGGTTCAATCCCTGGGTTGGGAAGATCCCCTGGAGAAGGAAATGGCAATCCACTCCAGTATTCTTGCCTAGAGAATCCCATGGATGGAGAAGCCTAGTAGGTTACAGTCCACAGGGTCGCAAAGAGCCGCACACGACTGAGTGACTTCACCTCACCTCAATCATCTAAAGTAGGTATTCAGAGGAGGCAGTGGCACCCCACTCCAGTACTCTTGCCTGGAAAATTCCATGGATGGAGGAGCCTGGTAGGCTGCAGTCCAGGGGGTTGCTTAGAGTCGGACATGACTGAGAGACTTCACTTTCACTTTTCACTTTCATGCACTGGAGAAGGAAATGGCAACCCACTCCAGTGTTCTTGCCTGGAGAATCCCAGGGATCGGGGAGCCTGGTGGGCTGCCGTCTATGGGATCGCACAGAGTTGGACACGACTGAGGCGGCTTAGTAGTAGCAGCAGCAAAGTAAGTATTATTATTTTCACCAACATTGAATTAACTGCTTAAGATGACACCTCTAGTTAGTGGTAAAGTCCAGAATATTATCCATATTTACTTGACTCCAAAGCACATGCTTTTTATTTCTTTCTACTCTGTATCTTTTTCCTACAAGTTTATATTTGTCACCTCATATACGTATGGTGGTTTTCTCAGGGGGCTTGGTGGGTAAAGAATCCACCTGCAATGCAGGAGACACAGGAGACACAGGTTCAATTACTGAGTCGGGAGGATGCCATGGAAAAGAGCATGAAAACCCACTCCAGTATTCTTTCCTGGAGAGTGATCAGCTTATTGATGAGAGTCTCTTTCCTTTTTTGTAGATAGTCAATGTCTTGCTGTATTCTCACACAATGGAAAATCTTTTGTAGCTTTCCATTTATAAGGACACTAATCCCATCATGGGGGTTGCATCACCAAGATCTCTTTCAAATGCAATGATCTCCCAAAGGCCTAACTTCTGAGTACCCTCATGTGGGGTATCAATACATGAATGGGGTGGGAGAATGAAAATACTGTCTATAGCAACAAGTTGGGAAAAACCAAGCACCCACCTTTGTGAGATTTATAGATTAAAAAGTGAAGAAAGCATTCATCAAATAACCTCACATGTGTGTATGCACAAACACATGTGAAACTACAACTGTGGTAATTGCAGAAAGAAGAATTTTTAATGCCTTAGAAGCATAGAGTTGAAATTTTCTGGGGATCACAGAAAATGTGCCTTAAGGAGACTGATCTGAAATTTTCCATCAGAAACAAAGATAGAAAGGTATCTAAGACAGAGATGAATGCACTCTTGGGAAAAAAGGTTTTTCCAACCAGTGAACTCACTGTGACAGAAGACATATGTGGAAGAAGCATGGGGAACATTATTACTAAGGATGAAGGAAGATTACTGAAAAAAGTTACTGTGGGGCGTTTGACAAATTACTTGAACTCTTGGTTTTAATTTTCTTTTTCTTTCCTTAGTTTTAGTATTGCCTTTTTTTTTTTTTTTTTAATGACAACCATAAAGAATACCTTACCCAGTTCAGGTATATTAATATGGTCTTGAGCAACGCACCCTTGACCAGGCTTACTGTCTTCATACTTCTCTAAAACAAATCCTTATATCCCAAAGCTTTGGGTGACAAATATTTCAGAATTCAATTTTATTTTGCTTTTTTTCTACACATTTGCTGTATAAAATAGCCCCAGTATGGTCTTCAGCTGCCGATCTATTTCTATCCTTTACAGAAATGGATAAATTGTTAAATCAGTTTTCAGGTGTAAATTAAGGTTCTGTTTACTTTCTAGAGAGTTGCACAAAAAAAAAAAAAAAGAAAGAAAGAAAGAAAGAAAACAAAAAAACTTTAATTTTTACTTTATGAAATTTTGTATTTCCGTACCATGTTTTAGAAGTACATACCTATAGTAATACTTACACAGCCCCTTTCTCTAGGAAATAGTAGGAATCAATTGTTATAATGCACTATAAAAGCACATTCAAAGTTTTAAAGAGCCAATTCAAACCAAATTAATTGTAAGATGAAATGGACTTTCAATTAAAACTTTGTTGCCCAAAGAGTATTCTAAGATCATTATAAAATATTTTTAATTATTTCCCTATAAACAAGTATGCTTGTTCATGAATGCAGGCTGCTGCTGCTGCTGCTGAGTAGCTTCTGTTGTGTCCAACTCTGTGCGACACAGTGGATGGCAGCCCACCAGGCTCCCCTGTCCCTGGGATTCTCCAGGCAAGAACACTGAAGTGGGTTGCCATTTCCCTCTAGTCCTCAATAAAGGATTTTTTTTTTTACCCCTTTAGGAGATGTACCCTCAAAAAACGACCAGATACCACAGTACAATCAAAAGTGCAATTCTATAGATTAGTTTATGCACATTGTATTCACATATTTCTTTTACATTCAAGAAAAATGTTATAATAACGTGATAAAGTTTGTCCTTATCTTTATAAACAGTGACAGGAAACAGTGAGGGACTTCCCTGGTGCCTCACTGCTAAAGAATTTACCTGCCAAAGCGAAGACATGAGTTTGGTCCCTGATCTGGAAAGATCCCACATGCCTTGAAGCAACTAAGTCATCATTGCATCATTGCATCCCAACTTCTAAAGCCTACAACCTACAGCCTGTGCTCCCCAATGAAAGCCATCACAATGAGAAACCTGTACACTACAGCTACAGAAAAATCCCTGCTCACCGCAGCTAGAGAAAAGTGTGCAGCCATGAAGACCCAGCACAGACAAGAACAAATTAATTATTTAATTAAATTTAAACAAAACAAAACAAAAAATAGCAGTGAGCACTTCTTATCTTTTATATGATATGTAAAAAGTGCTATTTTGCTTCTTCAGAATTTTTAGTATAATATTGTGATTCTGGAAGTTGATTGCGATTAGCATGTCATATCTGAACTCTCTCTGTTCACTGTATTTTTATGTTTCAAATACTGAAACCCATTTGTTTATTTTTGTTTTTATTTCCAGTATTCTGGGAGGTGGATCATAGAGGATCCTACTGTGANGAATCCCTTAGAAGAAATGGAGTATCCATCATGGTCAACAAAAGAGCCTTAAATGCAGTACTTGGATGCGATCTCAAAAATGAAAGAAGGACCTCTGTCTGTTTCCAAAGCAAATCATTCAGTATTACAGTAATCCAAGCCTTTGCCTCAACCAGAAATGTTAAAGAAGCTGAAGTTCAACGGTTCTCTGAAGACCCACAAGATATTTTAGAACTAATATCCAAGAAATATATATCCTTTTCTTTACAGGGGACTGGAATGCAAAAGCAGGAAGTCAAGAAACACTTGGAATAATAGGCAAATTTGGCCTTGGCATACTGAATGTAGTAGGGCAAAGGCTAATAGAGTTTTGCCAAGAGAATGCACTGGTCATAGCAAACACCCTCTTCCAACAACGAAAGAGAAGACTCTTCACTTGGAGATTACTAGATGGTCAAGACAGAAATCTACTTCTCACTTCCACTGTATAATCATAAGGGATTTGATTTAGGTCATACCTGAATGGTCTAGCGGTTTTCCCTACTTTCTTCAGTTTAAGTCTGGATTTGGTAATAAGGAGTTCATGATCTGAGCCACAGTCAGCTCATGGTCTTGATTTGTTGACAGTATAGAGCTTCTCCATCTTTGGCTGCATAGAATATAATCAATCTGATTTCGGTGTTGACCATCTGCTGATGTCCATGTATAGAGTCTTCTCTTGTGTTGTTGGAAGAGGGTGTTTGCTATGACCAGTTCATTTTCTTGGCAAAACTCTATTATGATATCCATCTGGTAGATAGAGTGCCTGATGAACTATGGAGTAAGATTTGTGACACTGTATGGGAGACAGGGATCAAGACCATCCCCATGGAAAAGAAAGGCAAAAGAGTAAAATGGCTGTCTGGGGAGGCCTTACAAATAGCTGTGAAAGGAAGAGAGGTGAAAACCAAAGGAGAAAGGGAAAGATATAAGCAACTGAATGCAGAGTTCCAAAGAATAACAAGAGATAAGAAAGCCTTCTTCAGCGATCAATGCAAAGAAATAGAGGAAAAGAACAGAATGGAAAAGACTAGAGATCTCTTCAAGAAAATTGGAGATATCAACGGACCATTTCATGCAAAGATAGACTCGATAAAGGACAGAAATGGAATGGACCTAACAGAAGCAGAAGCTANGACCTGCATACAGATTTCTCAAGAGGCAGGTTAGGTGGTCTGGTATTCCCATCTCTTTCAGAATTTTCAGGATGAGATGGCTGGATGGCATCACTGACTTGATGGACGTGAACCTGAGTGAACTTCGGGAGTTGGTGATGGACAGCGAGGCCTGGTGTGCTGTGATTCACGGGGTTGCAAAGAGTCAGACACGACTGAGTGACTGAACTGAACTGATACTTTCTGCTCAGTTTTTCTACAAACCTGATGATATGAAACAATCAGGTGATTTAATAGGGATGGGTTAAGATATGCTGTATGTTTTAAAAATATCACTCTGGCTGTGAGATACAAAGAATAAATTTTATATGGACACAACATTGAAAGCAGGAGGTTAGCTAATACACGGAAGAACTGTACAAAAAAGATCTTCATGACCCAGATAATCATGATGATGTGATCACTAATCTAGAGCCAGACATCTTGGAATGTGAAGTCAAGTGGGCCTTAGAAAGCATCACTACGAACAAAGCTAGTGGAGGTGATGGAATTTCAGTTGAGCTCTTTCAAATCCTGAAAGATGATGCTGAGAAAGGGCTGCACTCAATATGCCAGCAAATTTGGAAAACTCAGCAGTGGCCACAGGACTGGAAAAGGTCAGTTTTCATTACAATTCCAAAGAAAGGCAATGCCAAAGAATGCTCAAACTACTGCACAATTGCACTCATCTCATACGCTAGTAAAGTAATGCTCAAAATTCTCCAAGCCAGGCTTCAGCAATACATGAACCGTGAACTCCCTGATGTTCAAGCTGGTTTTAGAAAAGGCCATGGAACCAGAGATCAAATTGCCAACATCCACTGGATCATGGAAAAAGCAAGAGAGTTCCAGAAAAACATCAATTTCTGCCGTCTTGACTATGCCAAAACCTCTGACTGTGTAGATCACAATAAACTGTGGAAAATTCTGAAAGAGATGGGAATACCGGACCACCTAACCTGCCTCTTGAGAAACCTGTATGCAGGTCAGGAAGCAACAGTTAGAAGTGGATAGGGAACAACAGACTGGTTCCAAATAGGAAAAGGAGTACGTCAA
>SJYV01007181.1:1119764-1142802 GCA_006410875.1 Neotragus pygmaeus
AAGTGAAGAGGAGCTAAAAAACCTCTTGATGAAAGTGAAAGAGGAGAGTGAAAATGACTTAAAGCTCAACATTCAGAAAACGAAGATCATGGCATCCGGTCCCATCACTTCATGGGAAATAGATGGGGAAACAGTGGAAACAGTGTCAGACTTTATATTTTTGGGCTCCAAAATCACTGCAGATGGTGACTGCAGCCATGAAATTAGAAGACACTTACTCCTTGGAAGAAAAGTTATGACCAACCTAGAGAATATATTCAAGAGCAGAGACATTACTTTGCTGACTAAGGTCCATCTAGTCAAGGCTATGGTTTTCTCTGTGGTCATGTATGGATGTGAGAGTTGGACTGTGAAGAAGGCTGACCGCTGAAGAAATTGATGCTTTTGAACTGTGGTGTTGGAAAAGACTCTTGAGAGTCCCTTGGACTTCAAGGAGATACAACCAGTCAATTCTGAAGGAGATCAACCCTGGGATTTCTTTGGAAGAAATGATGCTAAAGCTGAAACTCCAGTACTTTGGCCACCTCATGCGAAGAGTTGACTCATTGGAAAAGACTCTGATGCTGGGAGGGATTGGGGGCAGGAGGAGAAGGGGACGACAAAGGATGAGATAGCTGGATGGCATCACAGACTCGGTGGACATGAGTCTGAGTGAAATCCGGGAGGTGGTGATGAATGGGGAGGCCTGGCATGCTGCGATTCATGGGGTCACAAAGAGTCAGACACAACTGAGAGACTGAACTGAACTGAACTTGTCAGCAAAGTGATGTCTTTGCTTTTTAATATACTGTCTAAGTTTGTTACAGTGTTTCTTCCAAGGAGCACGTGTCTTTTAATTTCATGGCTGTAGTCAGCATTAGTAGTGATTTTGGATTCTAAGAAAGTAAAATATGTCATTGTTTCTACTTTTTCCCCTTCTATTTGCCATGAAGTGATGAGACAGGATACCATGATTTTTATTTTTTTGAATGTTGAGTTTCAGGCCAGCTTTTTCACTCTCCTCTTTCACCTTCTTCAAGAGGCTCTTTAGTTCTTCTTCAGTTTCTGCCATTAAAGTGATGTCATCTGCATATCTAAGGTAGTTGATATTTTTCCCAGCAATCTTGATTCCAAATTGTGATTTATCCAACCTGGCATTTTGCATGCTGTCTCTGCATATAAGTTAAATAAACAAGGTAACGATAAAAGCCTTGACGTACTTCTTTCCCAATTTAAACCAGTCAGTTTTCCATCTCCAGTTCTAACTGTTGCTTCTTGACCCACATAAAAGTTTCTCAGGAGACGACAAAGAAGATCTGGTACTTCTATCTCTTTAAGAATTTTCCACAATTTGTTGTGATCCACATGTCAAAGCTTTAGTGGAGTCAGTGAAGCAGAAGTAGATGTTTTTCTGGAATTCTCTTGCTTTCTTTATGATTCAATGGATGTTGGCAAGTTGATACCTGGTTCTCCAATCTCTAAGAATTTTCCACAATTTGTTGTGATCCACACAGTCAAAGGCTTTAGTGTAGTCAGTAAAGCAGAAGTAGATGCTTTTCTGGAATGCTCTTGCTTTCTTTATGATCCAACAGATGTTGGCAATTTGATCTCTGGTTTCTCTGCCTTTTCTAAACCCAACTTGTTTGTACATCTGGAAATTTTCAATTCACGTACTGCTGAAGCCTCACTTGAAGAATTTTGAGCATAACCATTCTAGCATGTGACATTAGTGCAATTATATGCTACTTTAAACATTCTTTGGCATTGCCCATCTTTGGGAGTGGAGTTGAAAACTGACCTTTTTCAGTCCTGTGGCCACTGCTGAGTTTTCCAAATTCGTTGACATGCAGAAAATTTAAAGTTAAAGTGAAGCACTTTAACAGATCACTTTTAAGATTTTAAACTGCTCAGCTGGAATTTTATCACCTCCAGGAGCTTTGCTCATAATAATGGTTCCCAAGGCCCACTTTACTTCACACTCCAGGATGCTCAAATCTAGGTGAGTTGCCACACCATCCTGGTTATCTGGATCATCTTAATGATGCCCTTTCTGTATATTAATTCTGTGTATTCTTGTCACCTCTTCTTAACCTCTTTTGCTTTTGTTAGGTTCTTACAATTTAATGCCCTTTATCATGCCCATCCTTACATTAAATGTTCCTTTGATATCTCCAATTTTCTTGTAGAGATCTCTAGCCTTTCCCGTTCTCTTTTTTTTTTTCCCCTCTATTTCTTTGCATTCTTCTTTGAAGAAGGTCTTCTTACCCCTCCTTGCTATTTTCTGGAATCTGCATTCTGTTGGGTATATCTTTCCCTTTCTCCGCTGCCTTTCACTTCTCTTCTTTCCTCAGCTGTTTGTAAAGCCTCCTTAGATAACCACTTTGCCTTCTTGCATTTCTTTTTCTTTGGGATAATTTTGGTCACCGTCTCCTATACAATGTTACAAATCTCCATCCACTGTTCTTTTGGCAATCTGTACACCATATCTAATCTCTTGAATCTATTTGTCACCTCTACTATATAATGATAAGGGATTTGATTTAGGTCATATCTGAATAGCTTAGTGGTTTTCCCTACTTCAATTTAAGCCTGAATTTTGAAATAAGGAGTTTATGATCTGAGCCACAGTCAGCTCCAGGTCTTGTTTTTGCTAAGGAACAGAGCTTCTCCATCTTCAGCTATAAAGAACATAGTCAATCTAACTTCAGTATTGATTATCTGGTGATGTCCAGGTATGGAGTCATCGCTTGTGTTGTTTCTGAGGGGTGTTTACTATGACCAGCATGTTCGCTTGATAAACATTTTGTTAGCCTTTGCTCTGCTTCATTTTGTACTCCAAGATCCAACTCTCCTGCTATTCAGTGTATCTCTTGACTTCCTACTTTTGCATTCCAACCCCCTATGATGAAAAAGACATCTATTTTTGGTGTTATTTCTAGAAGGTCTTATAGGTTTTCACAGAACTGGTCAACTTCAGTTTCTTTGGCATCAGTGGTAGGAGCATAGACTTGGATTCCTGTAATATTGAACATTCTGTCATTTTTAAGACTGTACCCAAGAACTGAATTTCCAACTCTATTGTTGACTATGACTGCTATTCCATTTCTTTTAAGGGATTCTTGTCCATAGTAGTAGATATAATGGCAGTCTGAATTAAATTCACCCATTCCCATCCATTTAAGTTCACTGATTCCTAAGATGTTTAGCTCTGTGGGCTCCACTGTGGGCTTCACTCAACAGAAGTGAATTAGGCTGCCCCCTTCCATGGCGGGGAAAGAACTAGCATCACAGAAGTCTAGCACCCTGCTGCCCCATCAATGCTAACCTGAACCACCACAGAGCCAGGGGGGAAAGAGAAAGAATTTCTTAATTTTGTCAGATGTATATGTATGTGAGACCACAGATACATTTGATTCTTTCATTAAAATTACTCATTCTGATTGTATGACTAAATGCAAATTTTCAGATGTAAAGTCCCATTTACGCTTAAGCCATTCCAAGAAAGAGAGACTGCCAGAAAGAAAAAAAAGGGAAGGTGGGGAGGAGGAAGAAAAGAAGAGAGGAAGAAAGGTGAGGAGAGAAGACGAGAAAGCATTCTTTTTCTGCAGCAACTTTAAAACCCTTAAGATAGTGAGATAGTGATATTTCCTCTCTGAAATGAACCTACAGGAGTTTAAAACTGGGTTAAGAGAGACTAAGGGCCCCTTTCTCTGTTAACACACAAGGTATAGCATTTTGACTACTGTCTCCTAACAAATCAAATAACAAAGACTGTGCTGATGAATTAATCAAAGTCAAGAAAACAGGATAAGATTCCTTCAGACTTCAACATTTAATTTGGCAAGAAGACAACAGTAAGTCATACAGCTAAATCTATACTGTGAACTATAAGAATACAGTGCAAAGTAAATGAAAGCAAACTGATTCCATGGAATTTGTTAAAATTATTTTCCGAGACAAGCGTTCAGGTATAGAAACAGTTCTGTCATTTGGATTAATTAAAACTACATCATAGAGAAATGATTGATACTGACTGATGTTGCCCCAAGTCATCAAGAGAAGGACACAACAGCTCCACAATAATTCAGATACACAACCAATCAAATATGACCTATCCAAAACAGTCGAACTGCAGAGCACCAAATTCATTCTACACTCGTTCCTGTCTTCAAGGAAGAGTCTTTGAAGGATACAGGAGGTGGAAAAAAACTTTAGGTGACAGAATCATACACACACACACACACAAGCAAGCAAACGAAACAAGAGTGCTTGCTGCTTACCTAGCATTTTGCTCATTTCACAGCTTCCCAAAGCTATGCCACTAATCTGACAACACTGTAGAGAGAGAAGAGAGCCCTGCTGCCTACAAACGCCAAGAAAAACTGCTACTATCCTGCCTGCTGGTGCTCAGAATCCTGATAGGCTCTGGAAGGATGGATAGTAGTGCAATTCATTGTAACTCTGACCCCTTCTGCTTTTCTTAGAACATGGCCCTTTCATACTTTAAGACAAGAACAATTCATTTGAACATAAAGAGCTTTCTCCAGACTTGACCTTTCTTGATTTCCCAGGACCACATTTCTAAAATACAACCTCATTGTATGTACTCTTCAAACTTAAAATGAATTTTAGTACCAGTTCAGTTCAGTTCCGTCACTCAGTCATGTCCAACTCTTTGCAACCCCATGGACTGCAGCACACCAGGCCTCCCTGCCCATCACCAACTCCTGGAGTTCACTCAAACTCTTGTCCATTGAGTCGGTGATGCCATCCAACCATCTCATCCTCTGTTGTCCCCTTCTCTTCCTGCCTTCACTCTTTCCCAGCATCAGGGTTTTTTCCAATGAGTCAGTTCTTTGCATCAAGTGGTCAAAGTATTGGAGTTTCAGCTTCAGCATCAGTCCTTCCGATAAATATTCAGGACTGATTTCCTTTAGCATGGACTGGTTGGATCTCCTTGCTGTCCAAGGGACTCTCAAGAGTCTTCTCCAACACCACAGTTATAAAGTTGCTTCTCATCACTTTAGAGATGATACAACACATATAAATCCTTAAGAATATAGAACATTTCCCTTTTTTCTTCTTCTCAATCCAACTCTGCATATTGAAAAAAAGAAACAATACCAGAATCTCAGTATCAGCATAAATTAAGGAAAGAGAGTTGAGGAAATATATATGGAGTGCCATCCATTTGCCAGTGACTTTATATTCATCATGCCATTCCATCTCTGCACCAATTGCTTTAATGCAGGTAACATAACTGAAGCTCAGAGAATTTAAAGATTTTATCTAAAGTCACAGAGCCAAGTGATAGAGCTAGAATTCATGTGGGTCTGACTCAAAGCCGAGGCTCTTTACACCTATGCTGTCTTTTTATCTGCATCATTCAGCCTTTGGATGATCAGAGAAGGATAAGCCATGGGCTTCCACTTTCATCAAGCTGAAAATCCTCTGGAGGAAAATTAGCAAATGTGGATGTTTTTACTAAATTAGAAGCATGAGAACCAATCATAATTCTTCATTGGAGGCTAGGTTTTATAAAAATCTAGATAGGACTTTGAGGAAGCCAGGTGGTACTAGTGGTAAAGAACCTCCCTGCCAACACAGGAGACATAAATAAGGATTCAATCCCTGATCAAGAAGATTCTGTGGAGGAGGGCATGGCAACCCACTCCAGTATTCTTGTCTGGAAAATCCCATGAACAGAAGAGCCTGGTAGTCTGCAGTCCATGGGGTTGCAAAAGGTTGGAGACAACTGAAGCAACTTAGCGTACACATATACACACATATTATATTTAAAATATAATTTTATATATTCATCACTCATATCATGTGACTCAGAGCTCTTATATCTTATATTTTCTGAAAGGTATATAAAAGCAGTTATACCATTAGCTATATAAAAAGTCCCATATGAGTTATAAAATGGATCTGGTCTTCTTAAAGGTATTCCTGCTTTCAAGTGAAAGGAAACAGAATGTAATCTAGCAACAGAATAATAATATACCAGAGGACTTCAGTTTTTACTATGTTTATTTTCATATTTTAAATTGTTTACAGATGAATTGTTTTGTAATGTTTCCATTTGTGCGGTCAAATTGTGCTGAACTGGTTATTTGCCTTGTGACTTTGTGCAGTTTCTAGAAAAGAGTGAGACTGTGAGCTTTTCTCCTAGAAAATTCATTCCTGAGGTAAACAAATCAAAGTCATACTGACTAATAAGTTTATCTCATTAACATTTCACATAGCTTTCTTCTGTCATAAAATTTTAATAAATCGAGGGTTTTTTTAATTGTTGAAGTGGTTATCCTATAAAATTTTCTTTTACTAGGGTAATTTTTCATCTCCGTCTACCTGTAAGACTGTTTCTTTACTTATCATTAATCACACTTCATGCAAATCAACTACACAGGCAAAATGCCAACACCAAAAGTCTTAATGAAAATTTAAACATTTTTTAAATGAAATACTTTCATTATGAATTAAACTATATTAGTTATAAGACATAATTAATAATAATAAGCTAATAATCTAATTAGCTTCTAGATATAAATATAGTTCCATTCTCCCCTCAAAGAGCTTTATTTCTTAATTTCCTTCAATATTGAACATTTCATTTTAACCCTTGAACTGTGAAAGTGTTGGTTGCCCAGTGGTGTCAGACTCTTTGCGACCTCGCCAGGATCCTCTGTCTTTAGGAAACTCCAGGCAAGAATACTGGAGTGGGTTGCCATTCCCTTCTCCAGGAAATCCTCCCAACCCAGGGATTGAACCCAGGTATCCTGCATTGCAGCAGATTGTTTACGGTTCGAGTCACTGCAGCTAATCGTCTTATAGATTTCTAGAGTTCCATATTAAAGGAAATGCAGAATGTGAGAACAATGCAGTTATCATGGATGATGGGCGTGCACGCGTGCATACTCAGTAGCTCATTTGTGTCCAAATCTTTGAGACCACATGGTATATAGCCCACCAGGCTCCTCTGCCCCTGGAATTTCCCTGGCAAGAATACTGGAATGGGTTGCCATGCCCTCTTCCAGGGGATCTTCCTGACCCAAGGATTGAACTTGAACGCATGTCTCCTGCAGCTCTTGCAGGCTGGTTCTTTACCATTGAGACACCAGGGAAGCCCTGATGGGGCTTTTATGTCATAATTTTTCTAACATAGCTTTTTTTCTGTTATGGTGATATTTTAAGACAAAATCCCTACAATATACATATATATTTGAATTTAAAATAAAGGAGAACCCTTCATATACTGCTATTTATTTTAATTTCATTTTAAGCAATAAGGAACATATTTTTAGTTCTCAAAAATACCTGTTTTTCAAATAGTAAAACAAAAATAAGCTCACGGATATAGAATACTGATTAGTGGTTGCCTGAGGTAGGGTGGTGGGAAGAGGTTCAAAATGTACAAATTTCCAGTTATAAAGTGAATAACTCATAAGGATATAATGCACACCATGGGAACTGTAGTGAATAATACTGTGATGCATATTTGAAAGTAGCTAGGAGAATGGATCTTGAAAGTTTTCATCACAAGAAAAAAAATGTTGTAAGTATATGTGGTGATGAATGCTAACTGGACTTATTGTTGTGATTATTTTTATCATCACTTATACCTGAAACTACAACCCATATACAAAATTGCAGATTTATTTCTACCATTTTTCTGTATTTCCACATTTCTTGGAAATTCATACAAGCATTTAATTTACCATTGGAAATTTCTATGTAGAAAATATTCTATGACAGCAACATGGCAATGAATAATTAGAAGAATATATAAGGGTTAACCCTGAAAAAAAAAATCCTAGAATTAATAATCTTACATCAGCTGCAGCCTTAACAATCTCTCTTAAGACTCCTTAAAATTTGCCAACATGATTATAATGGTCATGTCCAAGAATAAATGTAACAGAATCTCTAGAAAGTGTTGGCAGGCCTTTTCTTTAAATTTTAAAATTGATTATAAACATGTGAGTATAACTTTGTTGAAAAACAGTAAGGATAGACTCACTGCTTAGACTTTGGGAAATGCAACTTAACATCAAGGATCAAAACGTCTAAAACCAAGTGTATTCCTTAGCCTGGAACAATAATTTTTAAAAGAGGCAAAATATGTAATGGCTCAACCACAATAGAAGTTAATTTTTCAACTGAGTAATCTCTGAGGTAGACATTCCTGGTCCAGTAAACGGGTTGTTCCCTCCACATGGTGACTAAGGGGCACAGCTTTCTTTTCTCCTTCAGACCTCTTTCTCTGATGCTTACAGGCAGCATAGGGGAGAGCCCAGAGGAAGTACATCTGCTTGTAAGGAAGCTAGCCCACAGGTGGTGTGAAATAACACTCTTCTATCCATGGTTAGAACTCAGTCACATGGTCACATGCAACTGTACATGAAACTGGGAAATAAAATTCCTGGTACCTAAACAGCAGAGAACAGAAATTTGGATGGATGACAGACTACCAGTCTCTGCCACAACATACATACTTTATGATTCAGCAAATTCACCTATGAGAATCCTAAAGAAATAATTATATATATTTATAAAGACTACACAATTTTAAGAGAATAATTACACATATTTATAAAGACTGTAATAAAGTATGTTTATTAAGTGTTCATTTTAATAATGAAGATAATCTCAAATGAAAATAATTTATAGAGCATCAAAATGGTATACCATATATATATACATATATATTGTATATAGAATAATAATACTATTAAAAAGCAATTTAAAATAAAAAGCATATCCTAACATTAACTGGAAAAATGAAAAAAAAATCAAGTCTAGAAAAGAATGATATGATTTTTGTTCTAATTAAAACTATAAATAAATGTAGATTTAATTACAGGTATAAATTTATATACCTGTTACAGGTATAGGTTTATGAAGACATAACTGTATGAGAAAAATAAGGATGTATGTGTCCCTAAATTGATTATTTTGGGGAGTATAATTTTAAATGATTAATTTTTCTATTTGTATTTTCTACAATTATTAAATATTTCCTCATTAAAATGAAAAATAAAAAATAGTGAATTAAATATGCTAAAATACTGAAGAGATTTATTATATGTTAAGATTAGGAGCAGTATAGATCTGTAAACACATCATGATTACAGTATGTATTTTTATAAATACATGTATATACAAACACATATACAAATATAAATTATAAAGGCATTTATATAAATATATATACAAAGTTTTATTTAAGCTTCTGGTATTATAAATAATTTTCCCCTCTTTTTAAATGTTATGCTCTTTTAACCATTTTTTGAAGTTTGGGGTATTTTTATGAAAAGACAAACATCACTTAAAATCTAACAGCAATTCACTTTAAAAGCCCTAGAAGGACTATAGCATTATTCTGAGAAACAGTATTATTTTTTCTTCTTTAAATTAAATTGGGAAATTTTATCTGTCTTTTGTTGTGAAGGTTGAGAAAATTGGTCTGCTTAGACAGACTGTGTAATGGGCTGAGTGATGGCTTGCCAAAAGATATGCCCTAAGGATCCTGAGATGAAACTATTTTGATTACTCAAGTGAACCCTAAATTCAGTGACAAGAATCCTTGTAAGAGACAGAGAAGGTCATGTGAAGAAAGAGGCAGAAATCAGTAATGCAGCCAGAAACCAAGGAACACCAAGGAATGCCTGGCCTCACCAGAGACTGGGAAGAGGCGAGGCAAGGAATCTCCCCAAGAAAGTAGGACAGAGCATGGCCTTGCTGACACCTTGATTTCAGACTTCTGACCTCGAAAATTGTGAGACAGTTTCTATTGTTTTAAGCCACAGTCTGGGGTAAATTGGTACAGCACCCATGGGAAATACATGCAGAGTGGTTATACAAAATGAAATAAATCACTCTGCATAATAAAATAGCAAGAATATAGAATATTTTCCTGACCACAGGAAAACATGTTTGGGGATCCCTGCATGAGAAGAAGGGAAGGATGTGGGAAACCAATCTCTTGGGAGAGAATAAGTGAACTGAAGTCGCTCAGTCGTGTCCGACTCTTAGTGACCCCATGGACTGTAGCCTATCAGGCTCCTCTATCCATGGGATTTTCCAGGCAAGAGTGCTGGAGTGGGGTGCCATTCCTTCTCCAGGGTATCTTCCCAACCCAGGAATCGAACCCATGTCTCCCACATTGCAGGCAGATGCTTTACTGTCTGAGCCAGAAAATAATGTGGTACAAAAGGCAAGCCAGACCAAGGCAGGGATGAACAAGCAGCTGTCAAACCAAACAACCTTGTTTTACTTAGATGTTATCATCTGCTGCTATGATGTTCTGAGCTTAATCACTATCTTTTATCCCTTATTCTTCAGTAAATGGTTTTTTGTTTTTCTTAAAAGAATGGTGCTTCGGGGATTGCGTGACCATGGTGTGCACTTCATGTATATGGGGAGACAGGACAAGGAAAATAAAGCAGTGCAAGGAAGTGGAGAAACAGAGTAGGAATCTAGCCTTCAGCAGCAACATGAGAATAGTCAGGAGCATGAGCAGCAGAAACAAAAACTTGGAAATCTTCAGGGATTTGGAGGAGGTAGGGGACCTTTCTAATGTACATAGGATTGGGCTCCAGTGAGTACATTTGGAGAAAAAAGGAAAAAACTGGCCACAGAATGGCCACACACAGACAAATGGAGGTTTGGTTTATACAAGAAGAAGTCAATTGCAGCCAGAATTAAGTTTCAAGTTTCTTTTAAAATTAGTGAACTAAGGCCACACTCTGACCTTTTTCTTTTTCTTCCTCCTCCTTCTTTTCCATGTTACAATATAGACTATTTTTTACTATGATGTATGGTAGGAACAGTCAAGTTAAATTAAATAGAGCCAATACCAATGACTTATTACCCAACTCGAGGGTTGTTACCAACAACAAACTATCAAATAACAGAGATGGTGAGGACTCAACCTGGGATGGGGGGAATTAAAGTGGAAGTCTTTAAAACATCGAAGAGCGGTTTTTGCCATACATTGACATGAATCAGCCATGGGTGTACACGTTGTAAAGTAATTAGCCTCCAATTTAAATAAATAATTTTAAAAAAATCAAAGAGCGGGGGGAAGGTAGAAAAGGAAAAAAAATGCAAGCAGAAGGGAATAGTAAAGGGAGAGAAGCTTGTGGAAATGGGGTGAGGGATGAAAAAGTAGGATGATATAGGAATGAAATACTAATAAAAGTCAGGTAAAAATCAAATAAACATGAAAAGAGAGTTTAGGAGGGGAAAAAAAAAGAGGTAGAAATGGAGATGAAAGAAGATTTAGAACACAGAACACTGTATCAGCAGAATATGGCAGTTTATATTAAACTTGAATATTTTTAGAGCCTATATGGAATAATTTCAACTTTCTGGCTTTTAATGAGAACTGTAGTCAATTTAAATTTTAATTTAAGTACTACTTTCCAAAGACCATAGAATTTTGGACTTACTGCACTCTTAGGTACTTTGGAAATACATTAATTCCATTTTGATGTTTAGCTTTTGCCTCAGAACCAGTGTTTGCTAAATGACTTCATGAGCTCAAAGACCTCATTTCTTCCTCAAAGTGAATACTCATTCTTGGGGAGCAACTTTTATATGAGGAGGCTCCAGTGCAAGGTTGGAGCAATGCAGGAGAAAACAGGATGAAATAGCGCTTGACTCCTGTTTTGAGTAAATTTATTGATCTTTTCTAGTTCCAACATTCATTTTGTTACTTATGTGAATTGATATAAACTCTGAAAATAAACTATTCCATGTTATAAAATTTGAAAAATGTGACTTTGGAAAACTTACAGTCATGTCTTTTAGTTTTGTAGGAAAGAAATTCTTACAAAAAGGTGAAATATGAAGGTGATGAATATGTAATAATGTTTTCATACACTTGCCAATTTAATGTGTTTGCATAAATATTTAATACATCAATATTTTCAAGAACATGTTCTGCATATCAATGTGTCTTTTCATTTTCATCATATTGGCCTATTAATAATGTCCCCAGAGAAGGTTTTATTATTTGTGGACATTTCCAAAACAGTGATCAAATCTCTTTAATTTGTGAGTATATAAGAAAAGGTAACTTTTTAAACTGTATGCAAAATCATCATTCAGTTCAGTTCAGTTGCTCAGTCGTGTCTGACTCTTTTTGACCCCATGAATTGCAGCACGCCAGGCTTCCCTGTTCATCACCATCTCTCGGAGTTCACTCAGACTCGCGTCCCTCGAGTCCGTGATGCCATCCAGCCATCTCATCCTCTGTCGTCCCCTTCTCCTCCTGCCCCCAATCCCTCCCAGCATCAGAGTCTTTTCCATTGAGTCAACTCTTCACATCAGGTAGCCAAAGTACTGGAGTTTCAGCTTTAGCATCATTCCTTCCAAAGAAATCCCAGGGTTGATCTTCAGAATGGACTGGTTGGATCTCCTTTCAGTCCAAGGGACTCTCAAGAGTCTTCTCCAACACCACAGTTCAAAAGCATCAATTCTTCGGTGCTCAGCCTTCTTCAGAGTCCAATTCTCACATTCATACATGACCACAGGAAAAACCATAACCTTGAATAGACGGACCTTAGTTGGCAAGGTAATGTCTCTGCTTTTGAATATACTATCTAGGTTGGTCATAACTTTTCTTCCAAGGAGTAAGCGTCTTCTAATTTCATGGGTGTAGTCACCATCATTACATATGTGTGTGTGTGTGTGTGTGTGTGTGTATAACACATATATATTTATGTATATGTGTGTATAACACATATATATTTATGTATATGTGTGAGTGATATGAGTAAAATCTGCTTTAGTTGATTTGTATTCTAAAAAGCATAATTTGTATCAGATATGTAGAATGAAAAAAATTGTTGAAATTATTTTAAATTTCAGTCTAAAGTAGAAAAGATTTTGGTAGATGCCAACACCACAATTTTGTTCAAGTAATATGTACAAAACACAAGACCATTTTTCATGAAATTTAGTCTAGCTTCACTCAAATTATCTTTTTAGTTTCTATTCATCTAAACACAATCCCTCATTAAACTATATCTCTGAATCTCATTCAAATTCAGTTATTTTTCCAGTATGTCTTCTCAAGTCATTGCCTGATTATTCCACATATAACTTTTCCCAATAACACTCTGAAGTTGTGAGTTTACTTCTTTACACATACTCTTTGAAGTTATATTTTTTATATATGTGCTTACTGCTTAATAAAACCATCTACTTTATCACTCAATGTTCCTATTCTTGTCTCATTTTTTCCATACATCATCTACTGGGGTATATGATTTTGAAATGCAAAAATGAATGAACAGGTCTCAATTAACTAGAGTTAGGAGACCAGAAGAGGGGTGCGCTCACGCCCTGCTGCAGTAACAGAGCCCAACAGGGAGAGGAAAGTTCCTCTTATTTCCTGGCAAGGACTCAACCAGTGAAAAGCCACAGACCTTTTGTTGTTTTCCCAACTTTATTTTTCTCTCTATAAAAGCTTTTTCCTTCCCTTGTCGTGTGGGGATTTGCACATAGCTTGCCATATTTGCAGATCCCCAAGTGCAATTCTCTGCTGGTCCTCAATAAACCCATCTTTGTTGGACAAATATCTGGCAGTCTATTTGTTTCAAGTCAACAGAAACAACAGACAAAGTGATGGCAAAACAAAACTACAGACCAGATATCAACTACTGAGAATCTTTCTAGTGTCTTACATTTAAGAGGCAGCGCTCTCTCAGCTTTTGACTTTCCTGTAGGTCCTGAGGGTCAGCAGGACAGAGGCTACACTCCCAAGACTCTTCATGTGCAGGTGGGCACTACATTCCTCTAGGGATATCACAGATGATCAAGTATTTAACCTCTTTGGGACTGGTAGTGTATTTTTGCTGCCTCCTTCAACAAAGAAACAGTTGAGAGGTGGAGTGTTGGTAAGCATTCAAGCTACCATTCTCCTCAAAACCCTTTTGCAAAAGGTTTAACATAGCAAAAATAAAATTTGAAGGCACAAGAAGGGGAAGGGGTGGAAAAGAGAGAATATATATGAGAATACCAACATTTGAATGTAGAACAGACACTCCTTTGAGGACAGAGATTTAATTTTCAAAAGCTTTTGCACAGCAAAGGAAACCATAAACAAAATGAAAAGACAAATTGCAGAATAGCAGAGAATATTTGCAAACAGTACAACCTATAAGGGACTAATCTCCAAAACAACTCATGGGACTCAATATCAAAAAATGGGCATAAGACTTAAATAGATATTTCTCCAAAGAGGAACATAAGATGGCTGAGAGGCACATGAAAAGATGCTCAACATTGCTAATGATTAGAGAAATGCACATCAAAACTACAATGATATATCACCTCACACCAATCAGAGTGACCATCATCAAAACTTCTACAAACAATAAATGCTAGAGAGGGTATGGGTAAACGGGAACTCTCCTACACTGTTATGGGAGTGTACATTGGTACAGCCACTATGGAGAAGAGTATGGAAGTTCCTTAAAAATACAGCAATATACTACTAGGCATATATCTGGAGAAAAATGTCATTCTAAATGATAATGCACCCCAATGTTCATTGAAGCACTGTTAACAATAGCCAAGATATGGAAGCAACCTAAATGTCCATTGACAGATGAATGGATAACAAAGAGGTGGTACATATACACAATGGAATATTATTCAACCATAAAAAGGATGAAATAATGCCATTTGCAGCAATATGGGTGAACCTGGAGATCATTGTACTAAATGAAGTAAGACAGAGAAAGATGACTATTACATGGTATTGTTTACAGGTGAAATCTTTAAAAAATGATACAAGTGAACTTATTTACAAAACAGAAATGGACTCATAGGTTTAGAGTACAAATTTATGGTTACTGAGGGGAAGATTAGGAGCTTGGGATTGACATGTACACACTGCTTCTGCTGCTGCTAAGTCGCTTCAGTCATGTCCAACTCTGTGTGAACCCATAGACGGTAGCCCACCAGGCTCCCCCATCCCTGAGATTCTCCAGGCAAGAACACTGGAGTGGGTTGCCATTTCCTTCTCCAATGCATGAAAGTCAAAAGTGAAAATGAAGTCGCCCAGTTGTGTCCGATTCTCAGCGACCCCATGGGCTGCAGCCCACCAGGCTCCTCCATCCATGGGATTTTCCAGGCAAGAGTACTGGAGTGGGGTGCCATTTAAAACAGATAACCAACAAAGACCTAATTATATCAGAGATCATTCTGTTTAATATTATGTTATAGCCTATATAGGAAAAGAAATTGAAAAGAATAGATACTATTATTCCTGCATGGTTAGAAAACAGCCTCATGTATGCTAAGAGCTCACTAGTTAGTGGTAAGGTAAATAAATTATAGAAAGGCAATAATTTTAAAATGAAAAAAATATATAAGTAGCTTCATGTTATGTCATTTATAAGTTCAAATAATGAAATAAATCTCTAATAAATAAAGTTGATCAAAATTGGACAGGCTTAACTTCAAGGCAGATTTGGTAAAAAATATATATATATATACATATATATATATATATATCACCACCACCAAGTCCCTAAATTGGTCTTCTCTGATAACATGCTATCAAATGACAACAATCTCTTTTTGCCTTGAATGCTGTGAGTTTTGGTTTCCTATCACTCCATTCAATAAACATTTCGGTGTGGGATCAGAAGAAAAGACACAATTCAGTTGACTGAAGTTTAGAGAATAGCTACTATCAGCAAACATTCTGTTAAGAATGATATGTAAGATAATTTTAAACTGTTGAGGGAAGAGGTTCATAAAAAACAATAGACTTTAAAATGAGAATATATGTTAAAAATGTAGGCTTGTATAAATCAATTGGACCTTTTTCAGAGGATAATTTTCTAATTTAAATTATGTCATGTGGTTTTGAATAAACACAGTAGTTCTGTTCTTGTAACTTAATGAGCACAGCGAAGATATTTCACCAAAACTTTGTAGCAACCTGGTCACATGCATTCTACATATATTTATGGAAAGGGGTAGGGAAAATATAATTTTTATTTTATCTTTATATTACTTATCAAGATTCAGAAGACATAAAACCCCAAGTATTTAAACAAGGCTCTGTAAACAAGGACTACTTACTAAACAGAAAGGTCTCAATTATTTAGTTAAAAGGCTGACAGTTTTTCCATAAACTGCTCATCAAATCACACAAAAATGCTAAAATATTTAAACTAGGAATTGACATGAAGCATTTGTTAAAAGTGAAAGAAATTGCTGGTAGCCAAAACAGCCATTAACATCTAAGTCAATAGTTGAGTAAAGTAACATAAACCTAAACAGCAATAATTGTTCTTAAATATAATTTAAATATTTCATTACTTATAACAAGGGTCCATAAGATTTTTTCTGTAAATGATCAAATGGTTAATATTTTAGGCTTTTCAGTTAAACAGTTTCTGTTGCAATTGCTAAATCTTGTCATTGTAGAAGGAAAGCAACCTAGACAAGCATAAAAGAATGTATTTGTGTTGCAATAAAACTTATTTACAAAGAATATGTTTACTAAATCCCCTGTCATATCATATAAAGCTCTTCACAATACAGCAAATACATTAAGATTCCACATTTGAATCCATGCCCCAAATAACTACTTTCTAACTTTCTCTTCCCCTTCCCCATCTCTTACTCACACTTCTCATCTTCTGCCGTAGCCAACCATGGGCAGGGTTCCAAAAGTGCAATTGGAATGATGACCCCAAGGGAGATACAGAGGAGACTGGCATGCTGAAGTCCACTGGGTCACAGAGAGTCAGACACAACTTAGCGACTGAACTACAAACAGCAAACTCAGAGCCAAGAGTATTTTTTAACTTATATTGTGTAAATTGCCAGCTCATGGTAACAATTAAAGGCAGAGCACTTTTAGTTGGTTTTACTACTGAACTGAAATTCTCTATCATTTTTATTGCCCATATTGCCTGCGCTCAAAACAGACCATTATCACGGTGCTTGCCTTCCAGTTTAACATTATCTTCTGCATCTTTTTTTCTTTTTTAATGGGGACCATTTTTACAGTCTTTACTGAATTTGTTATAGTATTGCTTCTGTTTTATGCTTTGTTTTTTTGGCCAGGAGGCAGGAACAATCTTAGCTCCACAACCAAGGATTGAACCTGCATCACCTGATTAGATGGTGAAGTCTTCATCACTGGACCATTAGGGAAGTCTCCTCTTCTGTATCTTAAGTGGAAAATATAACTGCATATCTTGGACTTTTCTTTCTAATTAATATTCTTTAACTGTTTTCTAGAGGTTATAGGATGCATTGTAACTTATTTAATAAATCCTACATGATAAATATTTAAGCTATTTCCAATGTTCCCTGATACAAAAAATGCTCTACTGAATTTACTTGAACACTCATCTTTGCACACTTGTGGTAGTGTTCGGTGTGGATAAATTCCTAGAAACTGAATTGATAACATAACATGTACTACATTACTCTTCAAAAATGTTGAGTCAATTTAAACCCTAGCCAAGAGTAAATGATAGTATCTTTGCTCCATGCTCTCTCCATGAGAGATAAGATCAATATTTTTAACTTTTGCCAATTTGTGAACTCAAATATTCTATCTCATTTTATTTCAAATTGTATTTCTTTTCATAAATTATCAACTATTTTTTATTTTTTTCTCTGAAAATTCTCTTTGACATATGATGATGTGTAATTTAAGGTCAGGTGGAGGGAATGTCCAGAAAGGCAGTCTTAAAAACACACAAGTAAAGTTTAATATATTCCAATAGAGTGTCAAAATTGTACTGCTTGGTCAGTTAAATCCACCTGGTTAAGACTGATTATTTAGCTGCCGTAGGGGAATGTGTTTGGATATTTCTGTCTGGTTACACTTTAAAACTCCCACAGCTCATCAATAAATTATTCATATTTTTGTCAGTAAGAAACAATTATAAATATTTGTTTGTTTTTAGTGTCAGTAATTTCACTCTAATTTAAGTATGATATTTGTCAAACACGTACCTCCTCTCCAACAAACTATATTTCTCTTCTTTTATTTTGGAACGAGGGTGGAGTGGACCTATCCATAATCATCCACAATATTTACTAATAAAATTAAACATTTCTAATCTAATTTCATAAGTATATCATTTGGCCTCTGGTATGAAATGACAACTTCAGACATGTATGTGATGATCTTGAAACCACATTGGACATTTGACTTTCATGGGGGAAGCGTTGAGGTATTCTTTTGAGTGTTAAAGTCCTATTAAACAAGATATGTGTGCTCAGCCTTCCTACTATTTGACAGTAGTAAAATTAAAAGACGCTTACTCCTTGGAACAAAGTTATGACCAACCTAGATAGTATATTCAAAAGCAGAGACATTACTTTGCCGACTAAGGTCCGTCTAGTCAAGGTTATGTTTTTTTCTGTGGTCATGTATGGATGTGAGAGTTGGACTGTGAAGAAAGCTGAGCACCGAAGAATTGATGCTTTTGAAGTGTGGTGTTGGAGAAGACTCTTGAGAGTCCCTTGAACTGCAAGGAGATCCATCCAGTCCATTTTGAAGATCAGCCCTGGGATTTCTTTGGAAGCAATGATGCTGAAGCTGAAACTCCAGTATTTTGGCCACCTGATGCAAAGGGTTGACTCATTGGAAAAGACTCTGATGCTGGGAGGGATTGGGGGCAGAAGGAGAAGGGGACGACAGAGGATGAGATGGCTGGATGGCATCACTGACTCAATGGACGTGAGTTTGAGTGAACTCCGGGAGTTGGTGATGGACAGGGAGGCCTGGCGTGCTGCGATTCATGGGGTCGCAAAGAGTCAGACAGGACTGAGCGACTGAACTGAAGCCTCTTACCCTATGGCCTGCCCAAGGGCTTTGTCCTTGTACTCTTCTAATCTTGATTATGCACACCTTCTAAATGATCTTATACAAATTCTTGTCTTTAAATACAGTCTACTGAAATTTCCTTATTTGTATCTCAAAGCCAAACCTCACTCCTGAACTCTAAATTAATGTATTCAAATAGCTTACTTAAACTCTCCAGCTACATAAAGAAGAGGCATCTTAACATATTTAAAAGTGGACTCTTCATCTCCTTCATAGCATTTCCTCCCATGGTTCCACTTCTCAGAAAATGCCAATTCTACTTTTTCAGGTTGTTCAGATCAAAATATTAGAGGCATAACTGAGTTCTCTCCTTTCCTCATAACTATATAGAACCAACGACAAATACTCTCAATGTTTCTTCAAAATTGGTCCATAATTTAATAATTCTGAGGAAACTAACTCTAATTACCTCTATGGCTATCACCCTGGTCCAAGTCAATATCTTTATGTTATCTCCTTGCAGTCTCTTCTTCACACAGTATCCTTAGCCATCTTTTTTTTTTTTTTTTAGCAATCCTTTTAAAACAAAAGTCAGTTCATGTTCATCCTCCAATGGCTTTCCAACATGCTAAGAAAAAAGGCCTAAGTCCTTGCCATGATTTGTAAGTATCTCACTGATTCGTAAGTATCTCACCATATAGCCCAACAAGATCTCTCTCTGACTCCATCTCATCTGATTCCATCCTGTTTATCTCTAGTCACAGTGGCATATTTTCTAGAATACATCTGGTCCTCACTCATCCTAGGAGTCTGTGTTCTCTTTGCCTATGAATCTCCTTTCTAGGTAAATCAGCACTGCAGTCTTCTTCACTGTCTTCAGTTTTCTGGTAATTTATCATAGAGACCTGACATCATATAGAATATTAATAAAAACTAGGACATACATAATAGCAAATGTGTGCTAAACTTATCATTAGATATTACATACAAATAGATATTATATGTAATTAGAGAAATACAGTTTCAATGTATAATAGAAATCTAGTAGGTTTTAAAACAGGATAAGTATCTTTAATGTAACTGTGAAGGAGAAATGCAAATAGCTAACATTACTGAATGATGTTCTCCTGGAACCTGTAGGAAAGAAAAAAGCAGAAGTGTCAACATTAACGGAGAAGATATTTTAAAACTGCAGAGGCAACTAAGATTATTTACATTGACCAAAGAGTTATAATCTACTCTATAGCTGTAACAGTCACACACTTGTGTCTGCTACATAAAATACATAAAGTCAAACATGAGATATACAAGAAGAATTAATAGAAAGATTTCTGAGAGTTGGTAGTACACCTTTGTCAAGCTCAGATGGAACTCACAGAGTTTCAATGTTTAAGGGAGCTTGGGGGCCCATGGCAACCAGAATAGATAAGAAACAATATGGACAGATTGAGAAATAGCATTTCAGTTCTGCCTTTAGTTTTAGGGCAGCCTTGAGGTGAGATAGCCTGAAGGAATAACAATTTCTTGCTCTTTTCCCCTTATTTGATAAGATATACAAAAAGTTGAGTGGTTTAACCAAACAAGAAAAAACCTGTTACATTTCTTTGACTTAATTTTATACTGTATCCTGGCTTATATGTAGTTATGTCAGTGTTTGGAAGACCATTATTGACAAACTATAGGATAAAAAAATTACATGCAGTATGATTTCAACTAATCAGAAACAATCTTGTGACATTTGTTTATTGTGTACTTCAACTACTTTTATTCAAATTTGTATTGTTTTATTGGAGCTTCCCCAGTGGCTCAGCGGCAAAGAATCTGCCTGCAATGCATGAACCACAGATGTGGGTTCACTCCTTGGGCCAGGAAGATCCCTGGGAGGAGAGCGTGGCAACCCACTCCAGTATTTTTGCCTGGAGAACTCCATGAACAGAGAAGCCTGGTGGGTTACAGTCCTGGTTGCAAACAATCGCACATGACTGAAGGGACTTAGCATAAATAGTTTTATTGAAATTAAATATCTGTTCATTTTTTTTCAATTAGACTGCAATTTCCATAGTGTGGGGTAGAGCACTGGTTTTCATACTGGTTGGATATATATATATATATATATATATACACATACATATACATCAGAGGACATGCAAAGCTTTTCCAAAGGGTTAAATTTTTCAAAGAACATTGACCCTTTTCATAGCCTTAACTTCTGTGTGAATTCTTCCAATAACAATCTTAGAAAGATATAGGTTTTGCTGATTCTTTGTTCCCAACTCTCCTTTCATAATCCTTTCTCCCACTTTACACAAGAATGACTCTCTCTTACCATCCAGAATCTTACTATGAAGTGTCATCCTGCCAAAAAAAACTAGCCCAGGCATTAAATGAAAGACTGTTATCAAGTCCAAGCTCACTCTGCTTGTTGCATGACAGGCCAATGAATCTGAGGCAAGGAATATAACTATTCAGAAAGCTGACTGACCAAGGTGATGAACAAATGTCTCGAAACAATCATCTTGTGGGATCTGGATGCCAGGTTCTTTTATGGATCAGAGATGGGGAAGGGGGGAGTGAGGAAACAAAGTAAAAAGGCCATCAATCTTGAAAATGTTTCCTAGTGTAGCACTGGCAGGTGGTCAGGGTTCTGAACTTTAGTTTAATTGTCAGGTTGAGGAGTAGGATTCTCTGAGGCTGGTCATTATGTATGATTAAATTAATAACAATAGCAAAAACAATGGAAAACAAGTCAAAGAAATAGTTCCAACATGGAGTCAGAATAGACCTCTCTGCAACAAGGCCAGTTTGACTAACATACTGGTCTTGAAGCTGACCAAGTGAATGACTCTAATGACTGTTTTTAACAACTTGTTTTGCAAGTCAGTTGAACGTAAATTATTTGCTGTTGACAAAATTGACAGCATGTCCTGTCAAATCAATAACCTACACTATTAAAAACAATTTTGGGGCCTTTTGCATATCTATAAAAATTTCAAAAGAATTGAATAACATTGATACTTCTACTCCCGTCCACTTAATTATGTGGAATGGATTCTCAGCAATCACATTAATAAAAGCAGAAATTAAGACCAACGAATTTGATTGAACTACAGCTTATTCTAATGATGCTTGATATTCATCAATAGCTGGAGGAATTGAAAAGTTTTATCTTTCTCATTTAGAAATGTATGACCAATAAATCTTAATTTTCTTATGTAATAATCATCAATATTTTAATATATATATATTGTATTGATCACATTAGAACTAATAAAAATTGTATTGACAGATTATTTATAAAGGTATTTTTAGTACCTTAGAGCCTCATGATTATAAGATTTAAAAAATTAATTTTAATTATACCTATTTTTATTATAAAGAAGTATAATAGGATGATCAATAAAAGATATCAAGCATAAAAGTATTACTTAAGGACAAGAAATTTTTGAAGATTGTAAAATCAAACTCAAAGATTGAGGAGAAAAAGGTATTATGTGAAGTCCTCAGACACTCAGTCATGTCCGATTCTTTGCAACCCCATGAACTATGGCCCATCTGGGTCTTCTGTCCATGGAATTCTTCAGGCAAGAGTACTGGAGTGGGTTATTATTTCCTCCTCTAGAGGCTCTTCTTGACTCAGGGATTGGACCTGTATCTCTTATGTCCCCTGGAGTGGCAGGCGGTTCTTTAACACTAGCACCACCAAACATAATGTCTGTGTGCTTTTAAAAAACAGGCTGTTCTATTTGCAATTTTTTAAGGAATCTCCACACTGTTTTCCACAGTGGCTGTACTAGTTTACATTCCCACCAACAGTGTAAGAGGGTTCCCCTTTCTCCACACCCCCTCCAGCATTTATTGCTTGCAGACAGCAATCTCACTGCTGGGCATACACACCAAGGAAACCAGAATTGAAAGAGACACATGTACCCCAATGTTCATTGCAGCACTGTTTATAATAGCCAGGACATGGAAGCAACCTAGATGTCCATCAACAGATGAGTGGATAAGCAAGCTGTGGCATATATACACAATGGAGTATTACTCTGCCATTAAAAAGAATAAATTTGAATCAGTTCTAATGAGATGGATGAAACTGGAGCCTATTATACAGAGTGAAGTAAGCCAGAAAGAAAAACACCAATACAGCATACTGACACATATATACGGAATTTAGAATGATAGTAAGGATGACCCTGTATGTGTGACAACAAAAGGACACAGACATAGACAATGGAC
>SJYV01007181.1:1142898-1159300 GCA_006410875.1 Neotragus pygmaeus
TTTTTTTACTATTTTAGATGATCTTGTACTAAATTATATATTACATCACTTATTTACTCACCAAGTTTCTCTCATACTTAACTCCTTAGCAAGAAATACTTAAAAAGTATGTTGATAAGTTTCTTATTAAAATTATAGTCTTGCTGTGGAAGATCTTGACTTCTTAAAGAATATCATTATCTGTAACTGACAGATAATTTATTTATCTGTAGAATTTCATTGTATGCAGTGTACTGATTAGTTTTATGTAGAGTTAAATTCTTTCAAAATTGATTGCAAATATCATTTACATCATTGTTGTTCAGTTGCTAAGTAGTATTCTACTATTTGTGACCCCATGAACTGCAGCACCCAAGGCTTTCCTTTCCTTTACTATCTTCCAGAATTTGCTCCTCATGTCTATTGAGTTAGTGATGCCAGCCAACTATCTTATTCTCTATTATCATGTTCTCCTCCTGCCCTCAATCTTTCCCAGCATCAGGATGTTTTCTAATGAGTAGGCTAATCATGAGGTCAAAATGTAGGTGCTTCAGCTTCAGCATCACTCTTACCAGTGAATATTCAGGGTTGATTTAATTTAGGATTGACTAGTTTGATCTCCTTGTAGTCCAAGGGACTCTCAAAAGGCTTCTCCACAATTCAAAGGCATCAGTTCTTCCATGCTCAGCCTTCTTTATGGTCCAATTCTCACAACATAGGTGAATACTGGAGAAACCATAGCTTTGACTATATGGACTTTTGTTGGCAAATTGATATCTCTTCTTTTTAATGTGCTGTCTAGATTTTTCCCAGGAAGCAAACATCTTTTAATTCTGTGGTGGCAGTCATTGTCCACAGTGATTTTAGAGCCCAAGAAAATAAAATCTGCCACTGTTTTCACTTTTCCCCCATCTATTTGCCATGAAGTGATGAGACTGGATGCCATGATCTTAGTTTTATGAATGCTGAGTTTAAAACCAGTTTTTTTANCCTGATAGACTACAGTCCATGGGGTTGCAAAGAGTCAGACATGACTAAGCGACTTCACTCTCCTTTCCCAATTTGGAACCGGTCTAATGTTCCATGTCCAGTTCTAACTGTTGCTTCTTGACCTGCATACAGATTTCTCAGAAGGAAGATAAGGTGGTCTGGGATTCCCATCTCTTCAAGAATTTTCCACAGTTTGTTGTGATCCACACAGTCAAATATTTTAGCATAGTTAGTGAAGATAAAATAGATTTTTTTAAAAATTATCTTGCTTTTTCTATGATCCAATGGATGTTAGCAATTTGATTTCTGGTTCCTCTGCCTTTTCTAAATCCAGAGTGAACATCTGGACATTCTTAGTTTATGTACTGCTGAAACCTAGCTTGAAGGATTTTGAGCGTAATCTTGCTAGCATGTGAAAAGAGTGCAATTGTACGGTAGTCTGTACATTCTTTGGCATTGTCTTTGGGATTGGAATGAAAACTGACATTTTCCCACCCTGTCGCCACTGCTGAGTTTTCCAAATTTGCTGGCATATTGAGTATAGCACTGTAACAGCATCATTGTTTTGAATGAAGGGTACACTTTAAAATACTTAAATGGTAAAATTTCTATTATGTGCATTTTACCATGACAATTTTTTTTCTTTGATGAAAGAAATGAGATTCTAGAACTGAAGAGAATAATATTTGAGATTTTTTTTAAAAAAACTAGATTTACTGTAAAGCAGGATAGAAAAGACAGAAAAGTTATTGAATATAAAAATTGATCAATATGATCTAATTACCTAATGTAAGTAAATCAAAAGAGATTGAAAACAAAATGAGCCATACCTTGGATAACTCTTGAACAAAAGCAAAAGATCTAATATATGTGCAATAGCAGTCNAAGACAGAAAAGTTATTGAATATAAAAATTGATCAATATGATCTAATTACCTAATGTAAGTAAATCAAAAGAGATTGAAAACAAAATGAGCCATACCTTGGATAACTCTTGAACAAAAGCAAAAGATCTAATATATGTGCAATAGCAGTCCCATAAGAAGAGATGATTAAAAAAAAATGAGGCACAAAAAATTTAAAGAGATAACAGCTCAAATTTTTCTGAATTTAGTAAAAGAAAAATTTACAGGTTCAAGCAGCTATGTGAATCCCAAACAACACAGATATTCATGTAAAAACAGGCCGAAGCACATCACAGTCAAAGTTCTCAAAGAGAAACTTGAAAGCAGCCAGTGAGAACTGATAAACAACTGTTTGAATTACTAATAACTCTTCATCAGAAATCACTATGGCCAAAAGGCGGAGGAATGGCATCATTAAAGTAGTAAAAGAAAAGCTACCAACCTTAAATTTTATGTTAATAAAAATATTTAATGAAACAAAATACTTAGTTAAAAACAAGATAATTCACTGCTAGCTGAAATTCATTACTATAAGAAATGTCAAATGGAGTCCTCAGCCTGAAGGGAAATCATACCATGTGAAAACTCAGTTCTTTGGGAAGGAATGAAAAACCTAGAAAAGATTTTTTTTTTTTAATGTGGAGGAGGCAAATAGAAAAGGCTGTATTTCCCTTTCACTACATCAAAATCCATAAGATTGTTTAAAATAAATATTACATATGTTTTATATAAGTGTAAAACATAACAGCTATAGTGTAGATGGTGAAGGGAAGGAGGAGACCTTTATAGTCACTACATCTTAATATTAAATGTTACATTATTATTTATACATAAATGCATATGAGAATCTCTAGAGAAACTACAAAATATAATGTTATAATGTACAAGTTATAGCTTAAAAAATCAAGAGTTAATCAAGTATATAAAAATTACTCAAATAATCCAAGAGAAGTCAAGGAAAGAATAGAGGGTCAAAAAAATAAGGGCAAAGAGAAACAAAAGAGCTAAACATGCCAATTAAAAGGCAGATATCAGAATAGATTTTAAGAGTGAGAATAATGAAAGGCTTCCCTGGTGGCTCAGATGGTAAAGAATCTGCTTGTAATACAGGAGACCTGAGTTCAGTCCCTGCGCTGGCAAGATCCCCTGGAGAAGGGAATGGCACTCCAGTATTTTTGCTTGGAGAATTACATGGATAGAGGAACCTGGTGGACTACAGTTAATGGGGTCACAAAGTGTCAGACACAACTGAGCAACTAACACATTCACTGTTAGTAATGAAAATAAAACACCTAGGATGGCTTTTAGTTACCTCAATGGAACCTAAGTTTCTTGAGTCAGAATTCTTCCCTATTNTCACAAAGTGTCAGACACAACTGAGCAACTAACACATTCACTGTTAGTAATGAAAATAAAACACCTAGGATGGCTTTTAGTTACCTCAATGGAACCTAAGTTTCTTGAGTCAGAATTCTTCCCTATTCTAATCAGAGCCTAAATTAAGGTGAGAATTTCAGGCTATTAAAATAGTAAACATGTTAGGGAATTCTCTGGTGGTCCAGTGGTTAGGACTTCATGCTTTCACGGCAAGGAGCTTGGATTTGATTCCAGTTAGGAAACTAAGATCTCAGAACTAAGACACTGTGCCAGGGCCAAAAAAAAATGGATGTTAAACAGTAGCACTTGTGAAACAATTCCTAGGGCAGAGGGATCCACAATCTTTATAGTATTATTAAGAAGCTACATGGCCCTTTGCATCTATTCCTCAACTGAAATTTCAAGATAAAAGGACATTTCCCAAGAAAAGGATACTCTTGGTCACATTTTTCTATCAGAAGTTAACGAAAGAATACATATTTAAGAAAAAGCGAAAGCTATATAACCTGACAGATAGAAACCACTCCTGCAAAATGCAGCCAACATTCTGTAGAACATAATGGCAGCGAGCAAAATCACTGTAGAATTTACCTAAGCTTTGTTGTGTAAAGTCAACTTTGAATACTTATTAATGCAAAAATGAGAATTTTTAGGAATTAACCAAAAATAATGACTATCACAGTATCAAACTGTGTTACAATAATGACATGGGGCATACACATGTGGGATGAGAAGGATAGATTAACTCAAGGAGAAATGCTGTCTATAAAAAATAGAGTCTATAGCTCTGGCAGTACTACATTTGGAAGCTAAGAAGATTCAGTACTGATGTCAGAAAGTGCTTTACAATACTTATATAAATATTGCATGTGTTTTCAAATGTATCAATACATACTAAAAAATACATGGTTCAATTCCTATGTACATGTTTGTTCTCAAGTACCATTTTTGTTCATTTAAGAAATTTCCAATAAAGAGAATTGAGCCTATTATTGATATATCTGTATATCTGACTTGGGTGACTCCCTACCTGAAAACAGTAGTAGAAGTCTAATGTTCATAGCAGTCAAGAATAGCATAGCACATCTTCATAATGTTTCTTTCTTTTCAAGGATGGCGCATACGACAACTGCATTTTCTAAAAAGCTTCCCTGGTGGCTCAGAGGGTAAAGCATCTGCCTCCAAAGCAGGAGACCCGGGTTTGATCCCTGGGTTAGGAAGCTCCCCTGGAGAAAGAAACATCAACCCATTCCAGTATTCTTCCCTGGAGAATCCCATGGACAGAGGAGTCTGGTAGGCTACAGTCCATGGGATCACAAAGAGTCGGATACGACTGAGAGACTTTACTTTCACTTCCAACAAAAGGTAGTACATGTATTCCCATTCCACAGTCATTTCTGAACTCTCTTTGAGTAAAATAATAAAAATTCAGCATTAATGAAAAGAACTAAGTCTTACATGTTAACCAAATATTCCTGATGTTTCTAAAAACTCAAGTTTTCATAAGGCAATCTTTAATTTTCTATTGAAAATATAATTACCTGACATATATGCAACTTCTGAAAGACCTCTGAAAAGAAACACATACATCAACCTGTCATATTCTGATTTTCTGATAAGTCAAATTTCATTCCAATGTTTGGGAAAGTGCTGAGCATACTATCACCTGCTACAAAAGCGTAAAATAATACTAGCTTCAGTAATAACTCAGTCTCTAGTTATGAGCAAGTAAAAAATCAAGCATAGGCCAAATTCTTCATGAATCTGGATTATTTATTAAATGTAAAAACCATAATTCTACCATATATAATTTTAGTATATTGTTATTAATGCTTTATTAACATGCAGTGAAAAAATACATGCTTTAGTGAGTAATTATAAGCAAAAAATAATGTAGTTCTGTCATCAGAACTTTTATTATTTCTCCTATATGTTGGTAACTTAAAACTGTTTTCGAAAATAATCAATAGATTTCCACCTAACATATACAGTGGTGCATTGGTAAAAAAAAATCCAGCTATTGTGATTGTCTGCCTCAGATTTAATTCCAAAACTATAGGGAAAAGAATCACTTAGTGATATTAATGCCAGGCAATAATATGATGATACTCCCCTGCTCAATGATGAATGAAATAGGATTATCCTAAATATGGTCAATTAAAAAAAATTATACTTTTGCTTGGGCTTAAAAGTCTACAAAAGAATCACTTGATCTTATTAAGATGGTTTTTTGAAATTTCTTAAAAGTGCACGAATAGCCCACGCTGACAAGCAGTAGCCATAAATTGAATGGCTCTGTTTGATTATAAACATCAGGCAACCTAAGGGGCAGAATCAGTACCATGTTAGCAAGGACTCCAGAGGTATGACTGATATTCACTGAGCAAAGGGCTAGATTATAGNAGCCCACGCTGACAAGCAGTAGCCATAAATTGAATGGCTCTGTTTGATTATAAACATCAGGCAACCTAAGGGGCAGAATCAGTACCATGTTAGCAAGGACTCCAGAGGTATGACTGATATTCACTGAGCAAAGGGCTAGATTATAGGTAATTTACTGAGCACTTCACAGACAACTGCAGGTAATACCAGCAATAGGGACATTACCATATTCAATATCATGGATTCAGTTCAGTTCAGTTCAGTTGCTCAGTCATGTCCAACCTTCTGCGACCCCATGGACTGCAGCACGCCAGGCCTCCCTGTCTATCACCAACACTCGGAGTTTACTCAAACTCATTTCCACTGAGTTGGTGATGCCAGCCAACCATCTCATCCTCTATCGTCCCCTTCTCTTCCTGCCTTCAATTTTTCCCAGCATCAGGGTCTTTTACAATGAGTCAGTTCTTCACATCAGGTGGCCAGATTATTGGCATTTCAGGTTCAACATCAGTCCTTCCAAGGAATATTCAGGACTGATTTCCTTTAGGATGGACAGGCTGGATCTCCTTGCAGTCCAAGGGACTCTCAAGAGTCTTTTCCAACATTACAGTTCAAAACCATCGTTNAGGTGGCCAGATTATTGGCATTTCAGGTTCAACATCAGTCCTTCCAAGGAATATTCAGGACTGATTTCCTTTAGGATGGACAGGCTGGATCTCCTTGCAGTCCAAGGGACTCTCAAGAGTCTTTTCCAACATTACAGTTCAAAACCATCGTTCTTTGGTGTTCAGCTTTCTTTTGTAGTTCAACTCTCACATCCATACATGATTATTGGAAAAACCATAGCTTTGACTAGACAAAGCTTTGTTGGTAAAGTAATGTCTCTGCTTTTTAATATGCTGTCTAGGTTGGTCATAACGTTCCTTCCAAGGAGTGTCTTTTAATTTCATAGCTGCAGTTACCATCTGCAGTGATTTCGAAGTCAAAAAAAAACAAACCCAAAGTCGCTCACTGTTTACACTGTTTCCTCATCTATTTGCCATTAAATGATGAGACTGCATGCCATGATCTCAGTTTTCTGAATGTTGAGCTTTAAGCCAACTTGTTCATTCTCCTCTTTCACTTTCATCAAGAGGCTCTTTAGTTCTTCTTCACTTTCTGCCATAAGTATGTCATCTGCATATCTGAGGTTATTGATATTTCTCCCAGCAATCTTGATTTCAGCCTGTGCTTCATCTAGTCCTGCATTTCTCATTATGTACTCTGCATGTACATTAGATCAGCAGGATGACAATACACAGCCTTGATGTACTCCTTTTCTGATTTGGAACCAGTCTGTTTTTCCATGTCTGGTTCTCACTGTTGCTTCTTGACCTGCAAACAGATTTCTCAGGAGGCAGGTAAAGTGGTCTGAGATTTCCATCTCTTTAAGAATTTTCCATGGCTTGTTTATGATCCACACAAAGGCTTTGGCATAATCAATAAAGCAAAAGTAAATATTTTTCTGGAACTCTCTGGCTTCTTTGATGATCCAACGGATGTTGGCAATTCAATCTCTGGTTCCTCTGCCTTTTCTAAAATCCATATTGAACGTCTGGAAGTTCACGGTTCACATACTGTTGAAGCCTGGCTTGGATAATTCTGAGCATTACTTTGCTAGCATGTGAGATGAGTTCAATTGTGCCTTAGTTTGAATATTCTTTGGCATAGCCTTTCTTAGGGATTGGAATGAAAATTGACCTTTTCCAGTCCTGTGGCAGGACTGCTGAGTTTTCCAAATTTGCTGGCATATTGAGTGCAGCACTTTCACAGCATCATCTTTTAAGATTTGAAATAGCTCAACTGGAATTCCATCACTTCTACTAGCTTTGTTCATAGTGATGCTTCCTAAGGCCCATTTGATTTCACATTCCAGGATGTCTGGCTCTAGGTGAGTGATCACACCATTGTGATTATCTGGGACATAAAGATCATTTTATTATAGTTCTTCTGTGTATTCTTGCCACCTCTGCTTAATATCTTCTGCTTCTCTTAGGTCCATATCATTTTTGCCCTTTATTGTGCCCATTTTTGCATGAAATGTTTCCTTGGTATCTCTAACTTTCTTGAAGAGATCTCTAGTCTTTCCCATTCTATTGTTTTCCTCTATTTGCATTGATTACTGAAGAAGGCTTTATTATCTCTCCTTGCTATTCTTTGGAACTCTGCATTCAAATGGGTGCATTTTTCTTTTCTCTTTTGCCTTTCACTTTTCTTCTTTTCTCAGCTATTTGTAAGGCCTCATCAGACAACTATTTTGCCTTTTTGCATTTCTTTTTTGGAGGGATGGTCTTGATCACTGCCTCCTGTACAATGTCACAACCTCCATCTATAGTTCTTCCAGCACTCTATCAGATCTAGTCCCTTAAATCTATTTGTAACTTCCACTGTATAATTGTAAGGGATTTGATTTAGGTCATACCTGAGTGGTCTGGTGGTTTTCCCTACTTTCTTCAATTTCAGTCTGAATTTGGCAAAAGGAGTTCATGATCTGAGGCACTGTAAGCTCCTGGTCTTGTTTTTGCTGAGTATATGGGGCTTCTCCATCTTTGGCTGCAAAGAATATACTTAATCTGATTTCAGTATTGACCATCTGGTGATGCCCATGTATAGATGTCCATCTCTTGTGTTGTTGGAAGAAGGTGTTTTCTATGACCAGTGTATTCTCTTGGCAAAATTCTATTAGATTTTGCCCTGCTTCATTCTGTACTCTAAGACATAATTTTCCTGTTACTCCAGGTATCTCTTGACTTCCTTTGCATTCCAGTCCCTTATAATGAAAAGGACATCTTTTTAGGGTATTAGTTCTAGAAGGTCTTGTAGGTCTTTATAGAACCATTCAACTTCAGCATTACTGGCTGGGGCATAGACTTGGATTACTGTGATATTGAATAGTGTGCCTTGGAAATAAACAGAGATCATTCTATCATTTTTGAGATTGCATCCAAGAACTGCATTTCAGACTATTGCTGACTGTGATAGCTACTCCATTTCTTCTAAGGGATTCTTGCCCATGGTAGTAGATATAATGGTCATCTGAGTTAAATTCACCCATTCCAGTCCATTTTAGTTCACTGATTCCTAAAATGTTGATGTTCACTCCTGTCGTCTCCTGTTTGACCACTTCCAATTTGCCTTGATTCATGGACTTAACATTCCAGGTTCCTATGCAGTGTTGCTCTTTATAGCATCTGACTTTACTTCCTCTACCCTATTATGACTTACTCATGATATCATGGCTTACTCATAGAGAAAATACTATTGAGTTTTCATAATTGCCATTTACAGCACAGAGGAATGAGGTTAACAAGGGTTAAATGACTTGTCTAATTTCACACAGAAAGTGAATTATGAAGCAGAAATCATAGTCCAGAAGAGAGAAAACATAGCTTTCAAATAGCTGAAATATATCTGCAGTGGTGTATAGTAGTTACTTCATGCTGAGTTGCCATTTGTTTTTTTAACTGTGAAACAGAAGGCCACTAAAAGCATTAGAGTCATTGGATTTTCTTAATAAAATGTGCATTTCAGCATAAACATTGCACTTTTCTCCATGTTCCTACTGCTTTTGTTTTGAAAAAGCCAAACATCTTACCATAGATGAATCTTTAATTGGAAGAAAATACACATATTTTCCTTCAATAATATTTCAAGAGGTATTAGTTCTATAATCACTCAAAATACTTTGTTATTGCACATTCTCGAGTAAATGTTCTCAATATTTTCCTAAAAATCTATACAGAATTTTTTGGTATTTAATATTTAGGAGTTCTTTTCAAGGAATGATATCTTTAAAAAGACAAATAAAATTGATAAATATTTAGCCAGACTCATCCAGAACAAAACTGATAAGGCCCATATAAATAAAATCAGAAACGAGAAAGGAGAAGTTACAACCAATATCACCAAAATACAAAGGACCCTAAAAGAACACTATGAACAATTATACACCAATTAAATGGAAAATCTAGAAGAAGTGGACATATTAATAGAGAGGTACAAGCTCCTTAAACTGAATCAGAAAAAAATAAAAAATATTACAGATCAATTACCAGTGATATAAATCAGTAATAATAATAACCAAAAATAAAAACTTCCAACAAACAAAAGTTTATAACCAGACAATTTCACAGATATAAAGTCTACCAAACATTTATAGAAAAGTTAACACCTATCTTTTCAAATGATTCCCAAAAATGCTGCAGAAGGGATGCTTCCAAATTCATTGTATGAGGTCAGCATCACCTTGATACAAAAATCAAAGATATCACACAAAAAAAGAAATATACCAGAGCCAGTAGCATATTCAATAATGAAAAAATTTCCTGATTTCCTCTAATATCAGGAACAGTACAAGAAGATGCACTCTCATCACTTTTATTCAACATAGTATTGGAAGTCCTAGCCACAAAAATCAGACAAGAAAAAGAAATAAAAGTAATCTAAGTTGGCAAGGAAGAAGTAAAACTGTCAATGTTTGCTGATGATATGAACTATCCATAGAAAATCATAACATCACCACTAAAAAACAACTCATCAATAAATTTGGTAAAGTTTCAAGATACTATATTAAGAGAAACCTGTGGCAGTTCTATACACTTACAGTGAACTATCAGAAAGAAAAATTAAGAAAACAGTTCCATTTACCAAAGCATCGAAAAGAATAAAATACTTGGGAATGAATCTAAGTAATGAGATAAAAGATTTGTACTCTGAAAAGTATAAGACACTGATGAGAGAAACTGACGACAACACAAGCAGATAGAAAGACAATACTGTGTTCATGGATTGGAATAAAGAATATTTTAAAATGACTGTAACATGCAGGGCAATCTACAGAATCAATGAAATACCTATCAAAAATTTAATGACATTTTTCACAAAACAAGAAAAAATAACTCTAAAATTTGTATGGGAAGCAAAAAGAACCTGAGTAGCCAAAGAAATCTTGATAAAGAAAAACAAAGCTAGAGGTATCAATTTCCCTGATCTCAAACTATACTACAAAACTGCAGTAATCAAAACAGTACAATACAGATACAAAAACAGATACATAGACCAATGTAACAAACAGAGAACCCAGAAATTAATCTACACTTATGTGAGCAATTAACCTTTGACAAAAAGGGCAAGAATATTCATTGGGAAAAAAAGACTTCAATAATTGGTGTTGGGGAAACTGGGCAGTGACATACAAAAGAATCAATCTGTCCTTCTTTCTCACACCATATACAAAAATACAATCAGAACACAGGCAGTATGCTTGCTGAAACTGGTCTTAGCATTTTTAATTTTTTGGCTATGTCTCCTCATGCAAGGGAAACAAAAGCAAAAATGAAAAATCAGAGGTCATTAGCTAAAATGCATTTGCACATTGAAAGAAGCTATCAACAAAATAAAAAGGCTCCCTACTGAATTGGTAAAGATATTTATAAATGATGTATCTGATAAGGAATTAATATCCAAGATTCATAGTACTCATGCAGCGTTCTCTCTCTCTGTCTCTCTCTCTCTCTATATATATATATATGCTCAGTTGAAAAATTGGCAGAATATCTGAATAGACAATTTTCTTCAAAAAAGACATACAGATGGCCAAGTAGCACAAGAAAAGTTGTTCAATGTTGCTCACTGATCATCAGGGAAATACAAATCAAAACCACAGTAAGATATTATCTCACACCTGTTAAAATGGCTATTATCAAAAGGACAACAAATAACAAGTGTTGACAAGTGTAGAAGAGGGAATTGTCATACTCTTGGTGGGAGTGAAAATTAGTGCAGCCTCTATGGAAAACAGTATCAGCTCCCTTAAAAAATTAAAAATAGAACTACCATAAAATCCAGAAATTCTTCTGGGTGTTTATCCAAAGACAATGAAAATACTATTTCAAAGGATATTGGCAATCCTACATTCATTGCAGCATTACTTGCAATAGCCAAACGATGGAAATAACCTAGATGACTATCAGTAAATTAATAGAAATGCAGATGTGGTATATATAAACGAAATAATATTACTCAGCCATATAAAGAAGAGAATTTTGCTATTTGCAACTAATCTGGATGGACCTAGAGGGCACTGTGCTAAGTGAAATAAGTCAGACAGAGAAATACAAATTGTGACTAGAAACAGAATCATATATACAGAGAACAATCAGGATGCTGCCAGAGGGGAGAGGGTGAGATGACAAGAGAAATAGATGAAGGAGATAAAGAGGCACAAACTTTCAGTTACAAAATAAATAAGTGATAGGTATGAAATGCACAGTGTGGAGAATATAGTCAATAATTATGTAATATGTTTGTATGGGGACAGATGGTAACTAGACTTATTATGCTGATCTTTGTGAAATGTATAGAAATATTAAATCACTATTCTGTATACCAGGATCTAATATAGTGTTGTAGGTCAATTACACTTCAAAGACAAATTCATAGAAAAAAATATTCGATTTGTGACTAACTAGGCATAGGGAAGGGAAGATTGGATTAAGGTAGTAAAAAGGTACAAACTTCCAGTTATAAGATAAATAAGTACTCGGATGTAAGGTACAATATGATAGATATAATTAACACTGCTATACATTGTATATGAAAGCTGTTATGAGCATATATCCTAAAAGTTATCAACATATGGAAAAAAATTTTCTACTTCTCTAATTTTCTATCTAAGAAAATAATGGATGTTCATTAAACTTACTGTAATAATCATTTCATGATATACATAAGCAAATAATTATGCTGCACACATTAAATATATACAGCATTGTATGTCAATTTTAGCTCAATAAAACTAGAAGAAAAATTAAAAATAAAAATGGAAGTGTCTTTTTTTAGGAAGTCAACAAATGCAATCTTGCTTAAAATGAAAATAGTCAAGCCAGTTAGATTTATTAGTTAATTATGATACTTTGACATTCTAAATCTGCTTTTTTATATTGCTTTAATTTACTACATTTTAAAAATAGATAGTCAAAGGAGATAAAGTTAAATGTTGTTGGTTAGTTGCTAAGTCATGTCTGACTCTTTGCCACCCTTTGGACTGTAGTCTTCCAGACTCCTCTGTCCATGGGATTTGCCAGGCAAGAATATTGGAGCGGGTTGCCATTTTCTTCTCCAGGGGATCTTCCTGGCCCAGGAAATAAACCTGTGTCTCCTGCATTGCAGGTGGATTCTTTACCACTGAGCCACCTGGTAAGCCTAGTTAAACATAGCAGTAAAAAATAACTTTTTTATGTTAGCAGTATTGTGCTTAATGATTAGATAATTTCAGGCATAAAGATGAAATTTTTATCCCCTTTACTTGATACCCATGAATCAGCCATGTATATGATTGCTCTTCTCTAATTCACTAGTCAGTAGAACATCACGTTATAGTACTTTCTCCTTAAACTAGTTCCTTAATGAAAACTATTTACAATTTTTTGTTCTGCCTGACGTAGCAAATGACAATGTTCATCTGTGTGCAAAATTGAAGCCCACTGACTATTTTCAAAGATAGATTATTTTGATGAAGGTGCATAATACAAGCATGGATTATTTTTGTGACTATCCACTTGAAACATGGCTTCCCAGGTGGCGCTAGAGGTAAAGAATCCACCTGTCTATGCAATAGACACAAGAGACTCTGACTCCTGGATAGGGAAGAGACCCAGGAGTAGGAAATGGTACCCCACTCAAGTATTCTTGCCTGGAAAATACTATGGGTACAGAAGCCTGGCAGGCTACAGTCCATGTGGCTGCAAAGAGTTGGACAAGAATGAACAAACACACATTTAAAACATATTTTTAATAACTAGCAATTACTTATTATATTTTATAATTTGCAATGAAACTTTCCAGGTTCATTTTGTAACCCAGATTCTTGAAAAATTTGTCATTGATTTGATATCTCTAAAATTCGTGTTTATATCTTGAGAAATAATGAGCAATTACTGATGCAAATATTATTTAACATATAGAGACAATGGAAATATGCTCAGCATTCTGAAAACCATTAGTAGTGAAGTTTGACCTATTAAGAAACCAGATTATGACAAATTGATGCCTGTTATAATTTCTTGAGTCATTTAGTTAGTAAATGTATAACAATTAGGTAAATCCTATTTATGACAGATCAATGTAATAAAGTATACTGCATGTACTTTTCCTTCTTGGACAAAATACTATTTTTATTGTTCTGTTGTTGTTCAGTAGCCAAGTCATATTCAACTCTTCACAACCCCATGGATTGCAGCATGCTAGGCTTCCCTGTCCTCCATCACCTCCCAGAGTTGACCCAAGTTTTGTCCATTGCATCACTGATGCCATCAAAGCATCTCATCCTCTGTCGTCTTCTTCTCCTTTTGCCTTCAATCTTTCCCAGCATCAGGGTCTTTTCCAAAGAGTTGGCTGTTCACAACAGGTGGCCAAATATTGGAGTTCAGCTTCAGCATCAGTCCTTCCAATGAATATTCAGAGTTGATTTCCTTTAAGATTGACTGATTTGATCTCAGTCAATCTGAGATCAAGAGTCCAAGGGACTCTCATGAGTCTTCTCCAGGATGACAATTTGAATGCATCAATTCTTCAGTGCTCTGCCTTCTTCATGGTCCAGCTCTCATGACCATACATGACTACTGGAAACACCATAGCCTTGACCATATGGACCTTTGTCAGCAAAGTGATGTCTTGGCTTTTTAACACGTTGTCTTAGGTTTGTCATAGCTTTCCTGCCAAGAAGCAATTGTCTTCTAATTTTAAGGCTGTAGTTACCATCTGCAGTGATTTTAGAGCTCAAGAAGAGGAAATCTTTCACTGCTTTCACATTTCCCCCTTCTATTTGCCATGAAGTGATGGGACCAGATACCATGATCTTCATTTCTTTAATATTTAGCTTTAAGCTGACTTTTTTACTCTCCTCCTTCACCCTCATCAAGAGGTTCTTTAGTTCCTCTTCACTTTCTACTCTTAGAGGGGCATCATCCACATATCTGAGGTTGTTGATATATCTCCTGGCAATGTTTATTGGCCTAATATTCTAGATATTCATCATTTTTCATCCCCAAACAATACCTCAATTATGTAAATCTTCACTCAATGTATCTATGTGTGTGTCTGCTCAGTCGTGTCCAACTGTTTGCGACCCCCTGAACTGTAGCCCACCATTCTCCTTGGTCCATGGAATTTTCCAGGCAAAAATACAGGAGGGAGGTGCCATTCCCTACACCAGGGGATCTTCCCAACCCAGGGATTGAACTTGCATCTCTTGAGTATCCTGCATTGGCAGGTGGATTCTTTACCACTAGTGCTACCTTGGAAGCTCCAATGTATCTAAATACATCAGAAATCCTAACAATCTATCTTAACAGATAAATTTTTCCTAGACATCTCTGACTTGCTCAGTCTAGTCACGTCACTCTGTAGTTATTTTCTTTATAAACTCTTTTGTCATCATCCTGGGATTCCCTTCACTTCTCGCTTGTATTAGATTCCCATTTCCTAGGTTCCATATATTCTCTTTTTTTAATTTACTCCCTGGTTTAGGGAAAGTATACCCTTCAATAGCTTTTTTTGCCCTAACATCCAGTATGTGGGATCTTAGTTCCCCAACCAGGGACTGCACCCATGCCCCCTACAGTGGAAGTGTGGAATCTTGACCACTGGATTGCCAGAGAAGTATCAAGATATATATATATATATATATATTAATATATATTACCTTGCATGTCTGAAATATTCTATTTTCATTCCTATATTTGATTGATAGTATAAAATTTCTAGATTAGATGTGATCTTCACTGAAAATTTTCGAAACAGCCTTTGAGCTTCCAGCACTGCTAAGAAGTCCAGTATTATTCTGATTCTTAATCTCTTGAAGGAAATGTATGTTTCTCTAGAAATTTGTACAACCTCCTCATGGCTCAGGTTTTCTCACTTGAACACATGAAACAAAAACAAAATTGGACATCAAGTGTCTTTCTAGCTGAAGACTTTACATCTTTCAGCCTTCTCAAAATGTTTGTGTACTTAAAGAGAGAAACCAAAAGAGTTAATTCATGTCTTAAACATCTCATAACCAAAAAAAAAAAAAAAACCAACAACTCATAATCCCCAGAAGAGCAGTGTTCTCAGAAGCAACACATCCTGGCTAGGGCTTTATTTAGAATGTGCACCAATTCTCCTCCCATCAAAGCCATGGCTTGTTCTTCAGGGGCTGACCTCCCACAGGGCTGTAATTGTGGGAGTAGGGACTTCATTTCATTGGCTTATTTAATCTTAAAATCCAATCAGAGGAAAAGACTGGAGATATAAAGCTTTATAACACTGGAAGCTAATATTTTACTTAAGTGACCAGATCATGTTAAAACAATTTAAAAAAACTATCTTAAAATCATTATAATCACAAAAGGCTGATGATGAGTTTCGGTGTCCTTTGTCCCAATGAGAAATTTCAAAAAGGGCTAAAAAGAAAACACAGAAAGGAATGAAAAAGATAATTACATAGATAAAGGCCCAGGATATTTGTTCATATCATCCTTTTCTCAATTCCGTCTCCAAAATTACAGACTTTATTCATGATTTCAAAAGCTACTTGAATTGATCAAGGTAATAAGTTAAATATCAATAACCTCAGATATACAGATGACACCACCCTTTTGGCAGAAAGTGAAGAGGAACTAAAAAGCCTCTTGATGAAAGTGAAAGAGGAGAGTGAAAAAGTTGGCTTAGAGCTCAACATTCAGAAAA
>SJYV01007181.1:1161759-1177551 GCA_006410875.1 Neotragus pygmaeus
AAAAAAAAAAAAAACCAACAACTCATAATCCCCAGAAGAGCAGTGTTCTCAGAAGCAACACATCCTGGCTAGGGCTTTATTTAGAATGTGCACCAATTCTCCTCCCATCAAAGCCATGGCTTGTTCTTCAGGGGCTGACCTCCCACAGGGCTGTAATTGTGGGAGTAGGGACTTCATTTCATTGGCTTATTTAATCTTAAAATCCAATCAGAGGAAAAGACTGGAGATATAAAGCTTTATAACACTGGAAGCTAATATTTTACTTAAGTGACCAGATCATGTTAAAACAATTTAAAAAAACTATCTTAAAATCATTATAATCACAAAAGGCTGATGATGAGTTTCGGTGTCCTTTGTCCCAATGAGAAATTTCAAAAAGGGCTAAAAAGAAAACACAGAAAGGAATGAAAAAGATAATTACATAGATAAAGGCCCAGGATATTTGTTCATATCATCCTTTTCTCAATTCCGTCTCCAAAATTACAGACTTTATTCATGATTTCAAAAGCTACTTGAATTGATCAAGGTAATAAGTTAAATATCAATAACCTCAGATATACAGATGACACCACCCTTTTGGCAGAAAGTGAAGAGGAACTAAAAAGCCTCTTGATGAAAGTGAAAGAGGAGAGTGAAAAAGTTGGCTTAGAGCTCAACATTCAGAAAATTAAGGTCATGGCATCTGGTCCCATCACTTCATGGGAAATAGATGGGGAAACAGTGGAAACAGTGTCAGACTTTATTTTGGGAGGCTCCAAAATCACTGCAGATGGTGACTGCAGCCATGAAATTAAAAGATGCTTCCTCCTTGGAAGAAAAATTATGACCAACCTAGACAGCATATTCAAAAGCAGAGACATTACTTTGCCAACAAATGTCTGTCTAGTCAAGGCTATGGTTTTTCCAGTAGTCATATATGGATGTGAGAGTTGGACTGTGAAGAAAGCTGAGCACTGAAGAATTGATGCTTTTGAACTGTGGTGTTGGAGAAGACTCTTGAGAGTCTCTTGGACTGCAAGGAGATCCAACCACTCTATTCTAAAGGAAATCGGTCCTGGGTGTTCTTTGGAAGGAATGATGCTCAAGCTGAAACTCCAGTTTGGAGCTGAAACTCCAACTTTGGCCACCTCATGCAAAGAGTTGACTCATTGGAAAAGACTCTGATGCTGGGAGGGATTGGGGACAGGAGAAGAAGGGGGCGACAGAGGATGAGATGACTGTATGACATCACCGAATTGATGGATGTGAGCTTGAGTGAACTCTGGGAGTTGGTGATGGACAGGGAGGCCTGGCATGCTGCAATTCATGGGTTCACAAAGAGTCGGACACAACTGAGCGACTGAACTGAACTGAACTGAATGAGTTAAAAGAAAAACAAGACATATCTTAGATTCAATGTACTATATTCCTTTATTAGCAGTATTCTTTTGGAAAATTAAGACTAAAGGTTTAAAATATTCTTCAGAACTCATAACCAGTGTTCTCTTTATTATCTAACATAATTTAAAGACATTAACCATATTATCTTCTGTCTGTATTACTATTGTCATTAAACTTTGGGGGCAAAACACTGAACCCTGTCCTCTTTGCAGGTTTGTGCAGAATTTTCTATATATGTTTCCTATAACATTTTCCTGATGCTTCACTGATATCTTTATGTTCATGAGGTAACGTTAAGGAATTCACATTGGGGAATTTTTCCAGTTATCCAGAGAAAAAGTTTTCTTTTGTTTGTTAAGTTTAACAAATACTATACAATAGGCACTATATATGTCATTTTCATTGGTTCATCTCATACTATTTAGTTACCACTTGAATACTGAACAGTAAATCTCCATAACAACATTTTGACAAATTTAAAAAACTGAAGCTCAGAGAGATTAAGTAAGTTGACCTACTTTTCAAAGTTTTAAATGGCAACATCAGAGTCTACATACAAGTTTTAACTCAGATTCTTATGCTTTCTCACTTTTGATGAGTAGATTTAAATAGAATATGATGATGTCTGCTTGGCTGCCACTAATACAGCATTCAATTGTTTTAGATATTTTCCTTCTAATGGAAAAGAGGTCATACATTTAATAAAGATTGGTTTACAAAACTTTACAACTAGTACAAAAGTGTAGAAAAGTCACTAGTAATATAAAATGGCCAGATAGGTCACTTATATCATAGAAAGTATTTCTGTTTCAACCTCTGCTTCTGAAACTGGTGAAGCAGGTACTTCAGATGAGAACCTGACTAAAGATCCACTCTGAGAACAAGCTTGTTTGTTCTCATTTATCTCATACATCTCTAATTTATTTACCTCATAAATCTCTCATTTATCTCAGAGGTTCTAAGGAAATATTGTATTGAAGTAAAAAGTATTGAAGTAATCATTAGGAATATAGGTGTGGGGTGTCTGCAGTAGGTCAAGAAATCAAAAACATTTCTGGAAGAGAGAAAACATATTGGAACATTGCTGTTGGTAAAAACAAGAGGTTGAGAGTATATTACATGGGAATCACAGCTCCAGAGTTGCTAAGTCTGTCCACTGAAATCCCAAAGGCAGCAGATATAATGGAGGATGGTGTGAGGTAGGGTTTGAAAACAGTGAAATTACCTGAAGATCTAAGTATCTAGCCACATAACAATAGCAGCAGATATCCTCTTGCTCTTCTCCCCACATCAACTCAGGGCACAAATATGTGGCATTTACCCTAGTCTATCTCAATCCTAAAAGGTCCTTCTCTTAAAATTAAAAAAAAAAATTATCAAGAAAGCTAGTATAAACTTCCCAGAATAATCTTCTTCCCATTGACATTTCAGGGCTGATCCCTAGCTCCCCATTTATTTATTTTGTCTGTCTGGAGTCAGTAAAGGAATAAAAGCACTTTGATCTTCTTTGTTTCTGTTTGTTTGAAGCAAGACAGGATCAAATAATGGGAATCAGGTGATTCTAAAATCAATGGAAGTTATGGAGCAGTAGTATATACAGTCAATTTTAAACATAACTCTCAGAACCATATAGAACTGATCCTGATCACTAAAACAGTTGCTACTTCTGCAAAAAGCAGAACTCTGGAAATAACTGAAGTTGTGGACATACAGATTAGAAAACAGAGATTAGAAAAGAGCTGCTGCCTACAACCTGACAAGCTCTAGAAAACTGGAGATGAGAAACTGAAACCTTCGCGCAGAAGTACATTTCTGATGCCTTTATTATCAGCAGAAAACAGCCAAAAGACAGCAGGAAGAAGCTCTTTTTTCTAATGTATGGAACTATTTCTCTCCCAGAATCCTGGTTGCTGGGAAATCTACGGAAAAAAAGTCTCTAGGTTTTCAGACAGTGGAAAAAAAAAAAAGGAGGGGGGCTCACTTAGAAGGAAGTGGATCCTGATGCTGAAAGTGATTAGACCACATCCACCACTCACCTTCAAAGAAGAGCCTTGCACATACATTGGTGCTCTATGCCTTACGTTCTGGAGAGTTCACAGTCAGAATACCACCTGCAGCAAAGATCTGAAAGGAAAACACACCTATTTACACAATAGTAAGAAACACCATACCACCTACTCAACCCCTCATCTGATGACTATTAATGACAAGCACTTAATAAGAGCAGAACCAACATTGTGAAAGAAAATGACAAAAATTTAAAATCACTCAGGAATCAGAAAAGAAACCTCTGACATGATAAGATAAATTAGACAAACTAGGATTCCGAGTAAAGTGTCACCTAGAGAATTTTTTAAAGCACTCAGATTTATATTAAAATTGCTCAAATTAAACAGCATAAAATATTTTAAAGTGCAGAAAATAAAATATGGACATAAAATATGAATGAAAAGAGGAAAATAAAAGACTAATCTAAGAGATACAGCCTCTGAATAAGAGAACATGCTTAAATGCAGCCAACACAGAGAACACTCGTACAGGATGCAATATAAATGCTGTTCACTGATTCTTCACTTTTAGAGTCAACCTAAAATCATCCACTTTTCAAATACTGACCTAAATATATAAAATGCTCCACAGACCAAATAAAACACACACACTGCCTAAGTCCAGGCCAAAGGCACCAGCTGAGAACCATTATATGGAAAACATCAGCTGACAGAACCTCCAAAATGGTAGTCTTCAGCCAAAGGTTTTCAAAAGTTTTATTTATTTGAGCAGTTGGTAGCTATTATTACACTTGATTCTGGCAGTCAGGCCAGGGAGGAAAAGCATTAGATAACATGACTGTGGTTCAGAAAAAGAATATAAAATGTCAACACACTGAACAATACACAGGTAAACTATAATTGATCGACGATTGGAAACAAAAAGTGGGAGAGGTGAAGGAAAGGGTAGGGACACTGGAGTCCTTTTCCCATTAGTGGGAGCGAAGAGGTATTGGTAGTTGAGAGTACATTCAAAAAAAAAAAAAAGAAGAAGAAGACTAAACATTGCATTAGAATTGCAGTGGAGATAAACAGAAAAACTTAAAATAATTAAACTTTAAACACTTGAGAGGAGGGGGAGGAAAAAGTGAGCCAACCCCCACCTTTCAGCAAAGGAGTAAACAATGTTTTCTAAAGACCTAATCATTGCCATTCCAGCCCATTTTAGTTCGCTGATTTTTAGAATGTCGACGTTCACTCTTGCCATCTCCTATTTGACTGAAAGATGATGCTGTGAAAGTGCTGCACTCAATATGCCAGCAAATTTGGAAAACTCAGCAGTGGCCACAGGATTGGAAAATGTCAGTTTTCATTCCAATCCCAAAGAAAGGCAATGCCAAAGAATGCTCAAACTACCACACAGTTGCACTCACCTCACACGCTAGTAAAGTAATGCTCAAAATTCTCCAAGCCAGGCTTCAGCAGTACATGAACTGTGAAATTCCAGATGTTCAAGCTGGTTTTAGAAAAGGCAGAGGAACCAGAGATCAAATTGCCAACATCTGCTGAATCATTGAAAAAGCAAGAGAGTTCCAGAGAAACATCAATTTTTGCTTTATTGACTATGCCAAAGCCAAAATGACTGTGTGGATCACAATAATGTGGAAAATTCTTAAAGAGATGGGAATACCAGACCACTTGACCTGTGTCTTGAGAAGCCTATATGCAGCTCATGAAGCAACGGTTGGAACTGGACATGGAACAACAGACTGGTTCCAAATAGGAAAAGGAGTACATCAATGCTTATTCATGCTTATTCAACTTATACATAGAAATGCATCATGAGAAATGCTGGGCTGGAAGAAACAAGGAATCAAGCTGGAATCAAGATTGCCAGGAGAAATATCAATAACCTCAGATAGACACCACCCTTATGGCAGAAAGGGAAGAAGAACTAATAAGCCTCTTGATGAAAGTGAAAAGGAGAGTGAAAAAGTTGGCTTAAAGCTCAACATTCAGAAGAAGATCGATCATGGCATCTGGTCCCATCACTGCATGGGAAATAGATGAGGAAACAGTGGAAATAGTGTCAGACTTAATTTCTAGAGGCTCCAAAATCACTGCAGATGGTGATTTCAGCCATGAAATTAAAAGACGCTTACTCCTTGGAAGGAAAGTTATGACCAACCTAGATAGCATATTGAAAAACAGAGATATTACTTTGCCAACTAGGTCCATCTAGTCAAGGCTCTGGTTTTTCCAGTGGTCATGTATGGATGTGAGAGTTGGACTGTGAAGAAAGCTGAGCACTGAAGAATTGATGCTTTTGAACTGTGGTGTTGGAGAAGACTCTTGAGAGTCCTTTGGACTGCAAGGAGGTCCAGCCAGTCCATTCTAAAGAGATCAGCCCTGGATATACTTTGGAAAGAATGATGCTGAAGCTGAAACTCCAGTACTTTGGCCACCTAATGCCAAGAGTTGACTCATTGGAAAACACTGCTGAGAGGCTTTGGGGGCAGTAGAAAAAGGGGATGACAGAGGATGAGATGGCTGGATGGGATCACCAACTCAACAAACGTGAGTTTGAGAGAACTCCAGAAGTTGGTGATGGACAGGGAGCCCTGGCTTGCCGCAATTCATGCGGTCGCAAAGACTTGGACACGACTGACTGAACTGAACTGAACTGAAAATTGTAAAAGTAAAAACAAAACTATACGTGAGGTAAATACAGCAAATTGAGGCAAAAAGTAGAAATATCTATGGTAGAACATTAGATTATGAAATTGGATGCTTAAAATAAAACAAACAAAATTGTAACTGCAGGGTCTAACGAGGTCAATGTGACTTCCATATTGTTTCCCTGCATTATCTTTGTTTTAGAAAACCACAGAATAGTCTTAAATAAAAATATTCTAAGATCCCATGGGAATCAGAACAAAGTCATATATTTTAAAACATTCTGACTTAAAATACACTAGAGTGAAATCATTCATATTACAAAATAACTTCCTACCTTAAGCTTAAAAATAAATAGCAGAGTGCTTTGTGAAGTTCATAGGTGTCCATCTGTGAGCCCTTGGGTTTTATTTTCCTTTCACAATTGTGTCTTGAGCATATAAGACTGAGACTATGCTTGTGTGTGTGTGCACATCAGATTAAGAATGTGCTTGTGAGTTTATGTCTAGGTTCTGCTTTGGACTTTTATGCTAGGGATTTCGACTGAAGAGTCTGCTAATTCAAAAATATAAAGAGGCACAAATGTCTGCTTATATTTTTCAAANATACATAGAAATGCATCATGAGAAATGCTGGGCTGGAAGAAACAAGGAATCAAGCTGGAATCAAGATTGCCAGGAGAAATATCAATAACCTCAGATAGACACCACCCTTATGGCAGAAAGGGAAGAAGAACTAATAAGCCTCTTGATGAAAGTGAAAAGGAGAGTGAAAAAGTTGGCTTAAAGCTCAACATTCAGAAGAAGATCGATCATGGCATCTGGTCCCATCACTGCATGGGAAATAGATGAGGAAACAGTGGAAATAGTGTCAGACTTAATTTCTAGAGGCTCCAAAATCACTGCAGATGGTGATTTCAGCCATGAAATTAAAAGACGCTTACTCCTTGGAAGGAAAGTTATGACCAACCTAGATAGCATATTGAAAAACAGAGATATTACTTTGCCAACTAGGTCCATCTAGTCAAGGCTCTGGTTTTTCCAGTGGTCATGTATGGATGTGAGAGTTGGACTGTGAAGAAAGCTGAGCACTGAAGAATTGATGCTTTTGAACTGTGGTGTTGGAGAAGACTCTTGAGAGTCCTTTGGACTGCAAGGAGGTCCAACCAGTCCAACCTAAAGCAGATCAGTCCTGGGTGTTCATTGGAAGGACTGATGCTGAAGCTGAAACTCCAATACTTTGTCCACCTGATGCAGAGTTGACTCATTGGAAAAGACCCTGATGCTGGGAGGGATTGGGGGCAGGAGGAGAAGGGGACAACTGAGGTTGAGATGGCTGGATGGCATTACCGACTCGATGGGCATGAGTTTGAGTGAATTCCAGGAGTTGGTGATGGACAGGGAGGCCTGGTGTGCTGCGATTCATGGAGTTGCAAAGTGTCGGACATGAACTGAACTGAACCAAACTGAATCATTGCCAAGCACTGTGCCAGGTGCTGAGGACACAATATTGCACATGGGAGCGGGAGGAAGAGACTGATGCTTTAGAGGCATCTCACTGCAGTTCTCCCTTTCTCCTCTGCATAGAATATTTTATTACTTTCTCTTCTGGCAAATGTCTCTCCCTCCAAAACAAATCCATGCTTAAAAGCATAGAACTTCACCATGCCTGAAGAAACAGAGTATATATAAAAGTATATAATCTAGAACTCAAGAGTAATCACTAGAAAATACCCAAACAGGAATCACAGAAAAAATATTGGCTGGGGAGAGTCGTACTGGTTATAGGATGGGGAAGGAGAAGGAGACTGTCCTTTTCCTGAAATACTTTCTGAACCATCTATAAAGAGATAGTGAGTGAAGTCGCTCAGTCGTGAGCGACTCTTTGCGATCTCATAGACTGTAGCCTACCAGGCTCCTCTGTCCATGGGATTTTCCAGGCAATAGTACTGGAGTGGATTGCCATTTCCTTCTCCAGGTGATCTTCCCAACCCAAGGCTTGAAACCGGGTCTCCCACATTGTAGGCAGATGCTTTACCATCTGAGCCACTACTGGCTGCCAACAGGGCTGCTGACAATCTGCCTTCAACTATCAGCCTTTTCTGCGATGGTCTGAGCTANTTCCTTCTCCAGGTGATCTTCCCAACCCAAGGCTTGAACCCGGGTCTCCCACATTGTAGGCAGATGCTTTACCATCTGAGCCACTACTGGCTGCCAACAGGGCTGCTGACAATCTGCCTTCAACTATCAGCCTTTTCTGCGATGGTCTGAGCTAACAAAAACCATTTCTTCCAAAGTAAAGTAGCTTCCCCAGAGAAGGCAATGGCAACCCACTCCAGTACTCTTGTCTAGAAAATCCAATGGATGGAGGAGCCTGGTGGGCTGCAGTCCATGGGGTCGCTAGGAGTTGGACATGACTGAGTGACTTCTCTTTCACTTTTCACTTTCATGCATTGGAGAAGGAAATGGCATCCCACTCCAGTGTTCTTGCCTGGAGAATCCCAGGGACTGGGGAGCCTGGTGTGCTGCCATCTGTGGGGTCGCACAGAGTCAGACACAACTGAAGCGACTTAGCAGCAGCAGCAGCAGCAAAGTAGCTTCCCAGTCAGCCTGTATTTAATGATGGACCGAAGCTGGGCAGGGCCATCTCAACCCAACTTGGGACAGATAACTCTTAAAGGACATTCTAGCTCCATTCTAGTTGGACATTCAGTTGGTACTGTCCTTGGGTCTCCACCACATCTTGACTTCTCCTTCGGCTTTCCTTTTATTCCTTTCCACAAGGCTTAATCTCAAGAAAGCTCAGTATTAAACAAGTTGTATGCTAAGTTGTGTGTTTCCCAGGAAACCCATCCTATGGCAACTAGTATGGACAGGTGTTACATTGACAAATACAAAGATTAAAGGCTAGGAAAGTAAAATTGATGTTTTATTCAATGCTATACACAACAAATGAACTATTAGCCAGTAAAACAGAGAATATATGTGTCTACAAAATTCACTTTCACTAACGTAGTTTTCTCTTCATTTTATTCCAATTTTTTCTTTTATTTTTGCATTTTTGTCAAGGATGAACTGCTTTCTACCTATTATTTACCCTCAAACTTGAAATTACGTGTTTGGGATATGCAGAAAATATTATTATTTATTGCTGCGTGTTTCCTTTACATGCTTAAATCTCATCAGGAAGTTTATCATGACAAGTTGTTATTACTGATTGGGCAAAAATCACATTTCAGTTCTGAAATCTATTAGCCATATGTATGTCTTTTAGTTTATTACCAAATGATAGTAAATTCTTTCACCTATCTTATTTTAAAAGAATGATTCTTGGCCTGTAAATATCATAATCAATACTGGAGATTTGACTGGTATAAAAAAGCTCTTATTTAGAATGCTAATTGTACATAATAGAGATAATTGCTTGATTGTATTATCTAGGTATCAGTTTACTAGCTTTTATTTCTAGAAATGCTGCCAATAAAAGTGATAATTTCTGTGTCTGTCTTCTTCAAAGCTCTTGTTTGAAATATTTAAAGTGTATCTCTGCAAGTCAGGGATTCTAGCTTCATTATTTATATATCTTATTTCTAAATATTTTATACAATAGTGGTTAATAAATTTTTAAAGAAGGAACAAGTGAATGAATGAATGATTATACTTGTTTCAAACAATATTTTATCCAGAAATCTTTATTCACTTATTTGCATATATTGACTTTTTGCTATTTCTCCCATCATACTCTAATTTCCAAGTATGTCAATCTCCTTGCAGTTCCTGGAAACTCCAAGTCTCAGGCATTAAATTCATTAATATTTATTAAATACCTACTCTTTGCCAGACAGCATACCAGGTACTGAGGATGGAATAATGTATATGAGTAGAAGGGCGAGTGCTTGAAATGAATCTCCTTGTTGTCCACCTCCCCTCTTCTGCCTGGAATGCTTTATCATTTTGGTTTTCTGTTTACCTGCTACTCCTCAAACCCAAAGCTGTGGCTAAGAACACAGAGTCAGACCACCAACATTTAAATCTTGACTCCACAATTACTATGTGACTTTGGCCAAGTCTTCCTTAACTAGTCTTCATTTTTCTCACATTTGGAGTAAGAAAGATAATGATATCTAACACATACAGTTGTTGGTATTATATGAAAATATCTCAGGTGAGTTCCTGTTTCAAAATTGTTGAATAAGTGTCATCTATGATTGCCAATATTATTATTCCCTGCTGTTAGAAAAATAGTTAAATCTTGACAAGAAATGCTAAGGTATATCAGCTGCCATCAAAGTACAGTGACTTTAGAATACTAGCAAAGCCCTTTTACTCACTATTTTTTACAAGAAAAAATTTTAAATCAGCAAAACAAAAAAAGATCTGCAAAAAATAAAGCATCATCTATATGTACAATATGCTGCTGCTGCTAAGTCGCTTCAGTCGTGTCCGACTCTGTGCGACCCCATGGACTGCAGCCCACCAGGCTCCCCCGTCCCTGGGACTCTCCTGGCAAGAACACTGGAGTGGGTTGCCATTTCCTTCTCCAATGCATGAAAGTGAAAAGTGAAAATGAAGTCACTCAATTGTGTCCGACTCTTGGCGACCCTATGGACTGCAGCCTACCAGGCTCCTCTGTCCAAGGGATTTTCCAGGCAAGAGTACTGGAGTGGGGTGCCATTGCCTTCTCCGATGTACAACATAATAGAGCATTAATAAGCAAGTTGGTTCACATTGCCCAGCAATAACTGTGAAGACTGTGAAAAGAGTGGGAAGGATAGAAAATTTGGATGAAAGTGAAAGAAGATAACCCACATTGTTCGAAAGATAATCCACGTTCCAGGAACCAAGTGTTTCAAAGCATATTCATATTGTTTTATTTGGTCCTTCCATCACTCCTATGAGGCAAGTAAACCTTCCATAATTGTCCTCATTAGAATGCTGAAGACTCAGATTTGGAAAGATTAAATTCTTCTCATGGTTTTCTTTCATTATGGAACAGAACTGGTACTAGAAACAAGACCCTACAGCCTCTTGTTAAATGTTCTTTCTACTATTAAAAGTTCTCATAGATTCACAGGGGTTTACATGAAAGTTGTAAAAAGTCCATTCCTGGGTCAAGGTTAAATTATCTATGGGGTCAATGCAGTATCATTAATATGAGGTCAATGGGCAGTCTCCCCATCAAAATGGCACAGAGTAACACAAGAGGGATGATGTGGAAGATGTGTTTCCAGGAAGAGAGTGGACTACTACCTCCTCCAGGCTTTCTTTCAATATGTATTTTTTTGGGAGGGGGGAGAATTTTATTTTAATTTAATTTATTTTAAGGAGGCTAATTACTTTACAATACTGTGGTGGTTTTGCCATACATTCACATGAATCAGCCATGGGTGTACATGTGTTCCCCATCCTGACCCTCCCTCCCACCTCCCTCTCCATCCCAACCCTCAGGGTCATCCCAGTGCATCAGGCCTGAGCACCCTGTCTCATGCATCGAACCTGGACTGGTGATCTATTTCACATATGATATAATATATATGTTTCAATGCTATTCTCTTAAATCATCCCACCCTCCCCTTCTCCCACAGAGTCCAAAAGTCTGTTCTTTACTTCTGTGTCTCTTTTGCTGTCTCGCATATAGGGTCATTGTTACCATCTTTCTAAATTCTNGCGGGTCTGGCTGCTTGGGAATCCCTGCTTCACGCCACGTCAAAGGTCCAGGTCTGGTCTGATCAGTTTCTGGAGAGAGACACTGCCGCCCAGTTTAAGGCGACCACGCGGGCTTCTCGAGGTGCCTTCCACCTACCCACTTGGAACCGCGGTAGGTACTAGGCTTCCAAAGGGAGCCACTCAGAAAACGGAGTGCACCCACTCAGCCTGTCTATCCCGGCGCCCCCAGGAGGCATCGATGTTCCCGTCACTGTCACTGCAGAGCTTTCAAGTGAAGCTGGAGACAAGACACCCTTTCATATATTTTAATTACCTCACGCTTAAACCGGAGGCTGGCACCCATCCCGGAAAAGCCCTGAATGGCCCCGCTTCTGCCAAGCCTTTCCTCTTCCTTGTGTCTCTTCTCGATCCACAGCTGCTCCAGACTGGAAAGCACAACCCCCACGGATGAGCCCCATGGTCCCAGGATGGGGAGAGTCCCAGGCAACACCCTCCTCAGAGGCCAGCATCTTCTTGCTGAACCGGAGGCCTGGGGGTGACTTTGGACAAGCCAGGGGACAGTCCCCTGTCCTGCCAGACACGGCCACACTGAAGGCACGGCCAGAGCCTGGACTCGCAGCCTGAGAGCCGCCCAAGCAGGGTGAGAAGTTCTGTCCAGGAGGCTGCTNCTTGCCTGGAAAATCCCATGGACAGAGGAGCCTGGTAGGCTGCAGTCCATGGGGTTGCGAAGAGTCAGAAATGACTGAGCAACTTCAGTTTCACTTCTCACTTTCATGCATTGGTGAAGGAAATGGCAACCCACTCCAGTGTTCTTGCCAGGAGAGTCCCAGGAACGGGGGAGCCTGGTGGGCTGCTATCTGTGGGGTTGCACAGAGTCGGATATGACTGAAGCAACTTAGCAGCAACAGCAGCAGTATAATGTTGGCTGTGGGTTTATCGTGGCTTTTATTATGTTGAGGTATGTTCCTTCTATGCCTGCTTTCTGGAGGGTTTTTATCATAAATGGATGCTGAATTTTGTCAAGGGCTTTCTCTGCATCTATTGAGATAATCATATGGTTTTTATCTTTAAATTTGTTAATGTGGTGTATCACATTGATTGATTGGTAAATATTGAAGAATCCTTGCATCCCTGGGATAAAGCCCACTTGGTCAGGATATATGATCTTTTTGCTATGTTGTTGGATTCTGTTTCCTAGAATTTTGTTAAGGATTTTTGCATCTATGTTCATCAGTGATATTGACCTGTAGTTTTCTTTTTTTGTAGCATCTTTGNGGAATGCAAGGGATTCCTGTGTGTTAATTTTATATTCTGCAACTTTACTATATTTATTGATTAGCTCTAGTAATTTTCTGGTGGAGTCTTTAGGGTTTTCTATACAGAGGATCATGTCATGTGTAAACAGTGAGAGTTTTATTTCTTCTTTTACAATCTGCATTCCTTTTCTTTCTTTTTCTTCTCTGATTGCTGTGGCTAAAACTCCCAAAACTATGTTGAATAGTAGTGGTAAGAGTGGGCATCCTTGTCTTCTTCCTGAATTTTTGGAAAATGGTTTCAATTTTCACCATTTAGGAGAAGGCAATGGCAACCCACTCCAGTACTCTTGCCTGGAAAATCCCATGGACAGAGGAGCCTGGTAGGCTGCAGTCCATGGGGTTGCGAAGAGTGAGAAATGACTGAGCAACTTCAGTTTCACGTCTCACTTTCATGCATTGGAGAAGGAAATGGCAACCCACTCCAGTGTTCTTGCCAGGAGAGTCCCAGGAACAGGGGAGCCTGGTGGGCTGCCATCTGTGGGGTTGCACAGAGTCGGACATGACTGAAGCAACTTAGCAGCAACAGCAGCAGTATAATGTTGGCTGTGGGTTTATCGTGGCTTTTATTATGTTGAGGTATGTTCCTTCTATGCCTGCTTTCTGGAGGGTTTTTATCATACATGGATGCTGAATTTTGTCAAGGGCTTTCTCTGCATCTATTGAGATAATCATATGGTTTTTATCTTTAAATTTGTTAATGTGGTGTATCACATTGATTGATTGGTAAATATTGAAGAATCCTTGCATCCCTGGGATAAAGCCCACTTGGTCAGGATATATGATCTTTTTGCTATGTTGTTGGATTCTGTTTCCTAGAATTTTGTTAAGGATTTTTGCATCTATGTTCATCAGTGATATTGACCTGTAGTTTTCTTTTTTTGTAGCATCTTTGTCTGCTTTTGGTATGAAGGTGATGGTGGCCTTATAGAATGAGTTTGAAAGTTTACCTTCCTCTGAAATTTTCTGGAAGAGTTTGAGTAGGATAGGTGTTAGCTCTTCTCTAAATTTTTGGTAGAATTTAGCTGTGAAGCCATGTTGTCCTGGGCTTTCGTTTGTTGGAAGATTTCTGATTACAGTTTTGACTTCTGTGCTTGTGATGGGTCTGTTAAGATTTTCTATTCCTTTCTGATTCAGTTATGGAAAGTTATACTTTTCTAAGAATTTTTCCATTTCTTCCAAGTTGTCAATTTTATTGGCCTATAGTAGTAGTCTCTTATGATCCTTTGTATTTCTGTGTTGTGTGTTGTGATTTCTCCATTTCCATTTCTAATTTTGTTGATTTGATTCTTCTCCCTTTTTTCTTGATGAGTCTGGCTAATGGTTTGTCTCTTTTATTTATCTTCTCAAAGAACCAGTTTTTAACTCTTGATTTTGGCTATGGTCTCCTTTGTTTCTTTTGCATTTATTTCTGTCCAAATTTTTATCATTTCTTTCCGTATACTAACCCTGGGGTGCTTCATTTCTTCTTTTTCTAGTTACTTTAGGTGTAGAGTTAGGTTATTTATTTGATTTCTCTCTTGTTCCTTGAGGTAGGCTTGTATTGCTATGAACCTTCCCTTTAGCACTGCTTTTGCTGAATCCCATAGGTTTGGGTTGTTGTGTTTTCATTTTCATTTGTTGCTATGCATATTTATTTCTTTTTAAATTTCTGCTGTGATTTGATGGTTATTCAGAAGTGTGTTGTTTAGCCTCCATATGTTTGTACTTTTAATAGTTTTTTTTTTTTTTTGTAGTTGACATCTAATCTCATCACATAGTGATCAGAAAGAATGCTTGAGATGATTTCAATTTTTTCGAATTTATCAAGGCTAGATTTATGGCCCAGGATGTGATCTATCCTGGAGAAGGTTTCATGTGCACTTGAGAAAAAGGTGAAATTCATTGTTTTAGGGTGAAATATCCTATAGATATCAATTAGGTCTAACTGGTCCATTGATTCATTTAAAGTTTGTGTTTCCTTGCTAATTTTCTGTTTAGTTGATATATCCATAGGTGTGAGTGGGGTTTTAAAGTCTCCCACTATTGTTGTGTTACTGTTAATACCCCATTTCATGCTTGTTAGCATTTGCCTTACACATTGCAGTGCTCCTATGTTGTGTGTATTTACATTTATAATTGTTATATCTTCTTCTTGGATTGATCCTTTGATCATTATATAGTGTCCTTCTTTGTCCCTTTTCACTGCCTTTATTTCAAAGTCTACTTTATCTGATTTGAGTATTGCTGCTCCTGCTTTCTTTTGGCCTCCATTTGCATGAAATATCTTTTTCCAGACATTCACTTTCAGTCTGTATGTGAGTTGGGTCTATTGAAGACAGCATATTTAAGGGTCTTGATTTTATATCCATTCAACCAGTCTTTGTCTTTTGGTTATGGCATTCAACCCATTTACATTTAAGGTAATTACTGAAAATTAGGCTTCAGAAATACGTGAACTGTGATCTTCCAGATATTCAAGCTGGTTTTAGAAAAGGCAGAGGAATCAGAGATCAAATTGCCAACATCTGGTGGATCATCAAAAAAGCAAGAGAGTTCCAGCAAAACATCTATTTCTGCTATATTGACTATGCCAAAGCCTTTGACTATGTGGATCACAATAAACTGTGGAAAATTCTGAAAGAGATGGGAATATCAGACCAACCTGATCTGCCTCTTGAGAAACCTATATGCAGGTCAGGAAGCAACAGTTAGAACTGGACATGGAACAATAGCTGGTTCCAAATAGGAAAAGGAGTACATCAAGGCTGTATATTGTCACCCTGTTTG
>SJYV01007181.1:1179803-1202461 GCA_006410875.1 Neotragus pygmaeus
TGCTGCCATTCATGGGGTCACAAAGAGTCGGACACAAGTGAGAGACTGAACTGAACTGACTGAACTGAACTGATGATCCCATTACCATTTACTCTGTTGTTTGGGGTTCAATTTTATAAATCTTTTCTGTGTTTCCTGTCTAGAGAAGTTCCTTTAGAATTTGTTGAAGAGCTGGTTTGGTGGTGCTAAATTCTCTCAGCTTTTGTTTGTCTGTAAAGCTTTTGTTTTCTCCTTCATATTTGAATGAGATCCTTGCTGGGTACAGTAATCTGAGGGTGTAGGTTACTGGGTACAGTAATCTGGGGTTGTAGATCTTCTGGGACTCCTATGATTCGAATGGTGGGGCATTTGACATTGTCCCAGAGGTCTCTGAGGTTTTCCTCATTTCTTTTAATTATTTTTTTTCTTTTTTCCTCTTTGCCCATTTATTTCCTCCATTATATCTTCTACCTCACTTATCCTGTCTTCTGCCTCAGTTATTCTACTGTTGGTTCCCTCCAGAGTATTTTTGATCTCACTTATTGCATTATTCATTTTTGATTGACTCTAATTTCTTCTATGTCCTTGTTAAACATTTCTTGTATCTTCTCAGTCCTTGTCTCCAGACTATTTACATGTAACTCCATTTTGTTTTCAAGATTTTGGATTATGTTTACTATCATTATTCTGAATTCTTTTTCAGGTAGACTCCCTATCTCCTCCTCTTTTGTTTGGTTTGGTGGGCTTTTATCATGTTTCTTTACCTGCCGAATATTTCTCTGCCTTTTCATCTTGTTTAGATTTCTGTGTTTGGGGTGATCTTTCTGTATGCTTGAAGTTTGTGGTTCCTCTTTATTATGGAGGTTCCTCCCAGTGGTTGGGGTTGGACAAGTGNTCTTTACCTGCCGAATATTTCTCTGCCTTTTCATCTTGTTTAGATTTCTGTGTTTGGGGTGATCTTTCTGTATGCTTGAAGTTTGTGGTTCCTCTTTATTATGGAGGTTCCTCCCAGTGGTTGGGGTTGGACAAGTGTCTTGTCAAGATTTCCTGGTTAGAAAAGCTTGTGTCAGTGTTGTGGTGGGTAGAGCTATATCTCTTCTGTCTGGAGTGCAATGAAGTGCCCAGTAGTGAGTTTTGAGGTGTCTATGGGTTTGGTGTGACTTCTGGCCACCTGTATTTTTTGTGCTCAGAATTATGTTCCTGCATTGTTGGAGAATTAGCTTGATATGTCTTGCTCTGAAACTTGTTGGCTCTTGGGTGGAGCTTGGTTTCAATGTAGGTATGGAGGATCTTGGACGAGTTCTTGCCGATTAATGTTCCCTGGAGTCAGGAGTTTTCTGGTGTTCTCAAGTTTTGGATTTAAGCCTCCTACCTCTGGCTTTCAGTCTTATTCTTACAGTAGCCTCAAGACTTCTCCATCCATACAGAACCAATGATAAAACATCCAGGCTAATGGTAAAAAGGATCTCCACAATGGGGGACACCCAGAGAGGTTCACAGAGTTACATGGAGAAGAGAAGAGGGAGGAGGGAGATAGAGGTGACCAGGAGAAGAAGAGGGGGTATCAAAAGGGGAGAGAGCAATCTAGCCAGTAATCAATTTCCTATTTGCTCTCCACAATCTGGAACACAGAGGGGTTCACAGAGTTCCATAGAGAAGAGAAGAGGGAGGAAGGAGATAGAGGTGACCAGGAGGAGAGGAGAGGGAGTCAAAAGAAAAGAGACAAATCTAGCCTATGATGTGTTCCCTAAGTGTTCTCCACAGCCCAGAACATGCAAAGAGATTCACAGAGTTAAGTAGAGAAGAAAAGGAGGAGGGAGGAGATAGAGGTGACCTGGGAGAAAAAAAGGAGAGTCGAAAGGGGAGAAAGCAATAAAGCCAGTAATCACACTCCTAAGTAAAATGGGTACTGAAGATTGGATTCTTAAAGGTACAGAGTTGATAACAAATACCAAGAAGCAAAGATTAAAAATCTAGAGTAGAGGTTAGACTTTCAAAAATACAAAATTAAAAAAAAAATCACAAATGTTATAAAATATATATATATGAAATTTTCTTTAAATATAGGGTCTTTTTTAATGTAAAAGTATGTTTTAAAAATGAAAAGTAAAGGAGAAATAAAGAACTTAAAATTTAAAAAAAATTCAAAATGTTAATAGTAATATATATCTAGGAATTTCTCTGGAGCTTTGGAGGGCAGTGTGGGGTCAGTTCAGTTTCAGATAGTTCCTTGTTCCAGCTTATACTTCATCTGAAGGTCTATATAGGTCCTTTCCAGTGTAGCCAATGCTAACTACAGGGTTTTAATCTGTTGGACCTGTCACTTCTAAAGGGGTTCCCTCTTCTTTATTTTGGCTTCCTCTGTTTGCAGGTCTCTTCAGGATCTAACTTCTGCCCTGACACAAGGGGGTGAAAGTGGTCATTTATTTAGCTTCACTTGTTCAGTTGTGCTGCAGGGAGGGAGGAACACTGCAAACAAATATTACTGGCGTCTGGGGTCGGGGCGGGGGGTAGTGCCGCAGTGTCCGGGCCACACTGGGTTTGCCCCCGCTCACAGGATGTGTGCTTTCCCAGTCTACACTGCTCAGGCTCCAGGTTGCTCTGCAGGGGAACTAAGGTTGGTTCTGGGTTGCGTGCACTTTCCAGGTCTAAGCCACTCAGGTTCAGATTCTTGGGTACTCCACAAAGGCACAGACTCAGTTGGGCCTGCTTTCTGTGCCCTTCTCAGATCCGAGCAGCTCAGGCAACCAGGTGCTTGGTGAGAGCACACTCCCCAGGTGGGGCGATGTGTCTTATCACCTCCCCTGACCAAGCCGCTTGGTTTCTGAGGTGCGCAGCAGGATGCAGTCTCAGGTGTTCCATGTGTCTCCTCTGGGGAGCTGATCTCTGTCTGCAACCCTCCTGGCAGATGTCAACCATCCAGGATCCCAGAAAGACTTGGTTAGCAACTGGGAGCCTGTGAGTTTGATAAAGGATGCCATCTCTGGGGCTGAGTCTGCCCCTTGTCTTCCGGCTCTGGTTCCTGCCTGCCCACCTGCCTCCCTGTCTCCAGCAGGGGATGAGCCTGTCCTCAGCCAGCTAGCTCTCCTCTGATATTCTCCCAGTCCTTTGTTCTGTGAGTGGGCCTGGCAGTGCCTTAGGTTCGAGTTTTTAGTGGGAAATTTCTCTCTCTTTCCTCTTTTATTTTTCTTTCTCTGGCTATCCCACAGTTTGGGTTGCTATCTCACATTAGCTCCATCAGATTGCCCTCAGGGCATTCAGGCTTGGTCCTTACCCTAAGCATCCAGCCTGTGCCTCCCTGTTCAGCCCCCACTTGCTGGTGGCTGATGTAAGCATCTGGGCTACTTCTCTGCAGGGAGTTGCAGTTAGCATAATCTGTGGGTTTTATTTATTTATTTTTTCCTCCCTGTTATGTTGCCCTCTGAGATTCCAAAACTCCCCACAGACCTGCCAGTGAGAGGGTTTCCTGGTGTTTGGAAACTTCTCTTGTTTTACGACTCCCTCCTTGGGATGGGTCTCCATCCCTAACTCTTTTGTCTCTCTTTTTATCTTTTACATNCCCTCTGAGATTCCAAAACTCCCCACAGACCTGCCAGTGAGAGGGTTTCCTGGTGTTTGGAAACTTCTCTTGTTTTACGACTCCCTCCTTGGGATGGGTCTCCATCCCTAACTCTTTTGTCTCTCTTTTTATCTTTTACATTTTGTCCTATCTCCTTTTGAAAACAATGGACTGCCTTTCTGGGTGCCTGGTGTCTTCCACCAGCATTCAGAAGTTGTTTTGTGGTATTTGATCAGCATTCAAATGATCTTTCAATGAATTTGTGGGGAGAAAGTGGTCTCCCCATCCTATTCCTCCACCATCTTAGGGGGAGATTCTCAATATATATTTAAGCACCAATCATGTACTGGGTCTCTGAGTAATCTGAAATATTGAACCTGATCTTAATTAGTTCGCAATTTAATTGAATGCCAACATTCTGCCCAAGAAACAATGAACATTGTTTAAATGAATAATGGTCCTTGGACTCAAGCTCTTTATCTGTAGGAATATATAGTAACCTCCAGAGCAGTGAGAATTAGTTGAGGTATCCTATGAAAATCACTAGTGCATTGCCTAGCACATTTTTTGTGTGTTAGTCACTTAGTCATGTCCAACTCTTTGTGACCCCATGGACTGTAGCCCCACCAGGCTCCTCTGTCCATGGGATTCTCCAGGCAAGAATACTGGAGTGGATTTCCATTTCCTTCTCTAGGGGATCTTCCTGACACAGGGATAGAACCCAGGTCTCCTGCNCCATGGACTGTAGCCCCACCAGGCTCCTCTGTCCATGGGATTCTCCAGGCAAGAATACTGGAGTGGATTTCCATTTCCTTCTCTAGGGGATCTTCCTGACACAGGGATAGAACCCAGGTCTCCTGCATGCAGGCAGATTCTTTATCATCTGAACTATAGGGAAGTCCCATATACTTAGCACACAGACAAGCTCAATAAATAATAGCTAGTAATGTGGCTAATGACAGCAGCATCTGTAGTATGGACAGCTAAATTTTTAGTAGTTTAAACCTTATGGGGTCAAATGGGAGTTCATGTTCATGGAAGCATTAATCAATATTAGTTTGATGTCTATTTTCAGAAGTACAGCTAGAATCAAGTTCTTTTTTCTTCTAAATGAAGCAGGCTTTTGTATTTATTTCCTAGGGCTGTCATAACAAAGTACTACAGTGGTATCAAATACAGAAATGTATTTTATCACAGTTTTGGAGGGTAGTGCTCAAAGATAAAGTTGTAAGCATATTTAATTCCTTCTGAGGCCTCTCTCCTTGGTTTGCAGATAATTGCCTCCTTATGTGTTTAATTAGTTGTTTCTGTGTATGCATGTGTCCAGTATCTGTACATCCAAATTTCCTCTTCACATAATGGTTCCAGTCACATTGGATTATGGCCAACCTTAGAGACCTTGCCTTAATTTAATCAGCTCTTTAAAGGCCTTCATATATGGTTACATTCTGAAGTACGAGGGGTTAGGACTTCAACATATGAATTTGGGAATGTCACAATTCTGCCCATATTGCCTTGCATAAATACACAGAATCACAGAGACAGATTATGTACCACGAATTTTATTATTGCCTAGTCCAAGAACCCAGTGCAAAAGAAATGGAAAGATTCTTAGCTAAAATGATGCAGATAGGGAAGAGTCTCTGACCATCACTGAAGAATTTTGCACACACCAAAATACTGCCACTCTATGGATGGACCTGTAGGAGATTTAGCCCAATTTTACAGAGAAAGGAGGAATGGAATTTTTATCATTAGGTTTTAGAATGTGTAACTACATGACTAAGAAAGAGTGTGTGTCCTAATACCTCAGCATCTGGAGAAATGATCATTGGAACAAGCCAATCTCCTTCTTTTCAGAGTCACCGGGTAACAGAGAAGAGGATGCCTACTGATATTTGTGGTATCCATGCCCTCAGAATCTAGAAATGCCCAGAAAAATAAATAGACTGACATTTAAAAAATACACTTAAGACTTCTAAGAATGAATGATTATAAAAGTGTCATAGCGGGTGTCACTATCAAGTATGTTTCCTGGAGCAACTTTGCTGAGTTGCTTCAGTCATGTCTGACTCTGTGCGACCCCATAGATGGCAGCCCACTAGGCTCCCCTGTCCCTGGGATTCTCCAGGCAAGAATACTGAAGTGGGCTGCCATTTCCTTCTCCAATGCATGAAAGAGAAAAGTGAAAGTGAAGTTGCTCAGTCGTGTCTGACTCTTAGTGACCCCATGGACTGCAGCCCACCAGGCTCTTCCGTCCATGGATTTTCCAGGCAAGTGTACTGGAGTGGGGTGCCATTGCCTTCTCCAAGCAACTTTAGGCACCAATAAAAAGCTGTTGTTCCACAGAAGCTGTAATAGGTAGTGATTAAGACTCCGTTGTATATATAAGATATAGTATAGAATGGATAAACAAAGTTCTTATAGGTATAGCACAGGGAACCATATTCAATATCCTGTGATACACCATAATGAAAAAGAATACACACACACACACACACACACACACACACACACACACACATATATTTCAAGCTCTTGCTCCAGAGTTGCTGGCTCAGAGTCAAAAATTATATTTATTAGCTGAGTTGGGTGACTTTGGGCAAGTTTATTGACTATTGCTTCTCAACACCTTCATATCTAAATGGGGGATAATCTAGTTCTTACATCATTGGGTAGTTCTGAGGATTACCTGACTTAAGATGTGTAAAGCACTAAGAATATTATATCATCATCCAGAAATCCAGAGTGAAGCACTCAGTCTCCAAAAAGGGAAGGAAATTTCTAAAGTGCTCCTTGCCAGATATAACAAATAAAAACATAGATTGTTCAGTCAAATTTTATGATATAAACAATAAATACTTTTAGAATAAGTATATCCAAAATATTGCATTAATACTCTTATACCAAAAAAGTATTGTTTATCTGAAATTCAGACTAACGGGGCATTCTGTATTTTTTTTTTTAATCTGGCTTTCCAAAGGGAAACATATTAAGTAATATTAGGAAAAAATATCAGAGAGCACAATTCTTTGAGTGCCACAGTTGTTTAATAAACACATGTATTACAATTGAATGATTTGGTAAATTTAAGTGGTCTATAATGCAGATAACTTGGGGAAAATGAAAGCATTTTGATTGATCTTGTGCATTAAGAAAACTAAGAAGCATGCACATAGAAAAATGAATTACTAAGCCCCATGAAAGTAGCCACTGAATTATAATCTCAGTTCTCTTACAAAATTTGTGTCATGAATAAGGCATTGAGTAGTACTTTTATCTTTGAAAATTTTATTTATGATGAAACAACAAATAAAGAATAAATGGAAAAATATTTCAGGTGGTAAGTTAGAAAATATGAGGCAAATGAAAGGGTTCATGAACTCAGAGATAAATCAAGAATGACTTGTAGTCCAGCTGAAAGGAATAAGGAGCAATCTAGAAATAGATGGAGTTGAAATAGAGATCCTGCTGCTGCCAAGTTGCTTCAGTTGTGTCTGACTCTGTGCTACCCCATAGATGGCAACCAACCAGGCTCCTCTGTCCCTGGGATTCTCCAGTCAAGAATACTGGAGTGGGTTGTCATTTCCTTCTCCAATGCATGAAAGTGAAAAGTGAAAGTGAAGTTGCTGAGTCGTGCCCAACTCTTAGCAACCCCATGGACTGCAGCCTACTAGGCTCCTCTGTCCATGGGATTTTCCAGGCGAGAGTACTGGAGTGGGTTGCCATTGAGATGAGACAAATTCTAAAAGTATTTCAAGACAAAAGTCATGGGACAGAGAAACTATGCCTAACTTTATTACCACCATCCAGCTGTGATATTCTCCTCAGATATGGTTTGGTTCAGTTGCCTCAGATTTTGTATAAAATACATTCCAAGGGAAAAAAAACACTTTACTGTGAATTCATCAAGGCATTCCATTTCAAGGGCAGAGTATAATAGGAAAAATAACAACACCAAAAATGTTGCTATTTACATTTTTAAAGTAGAAAAAAGGAAAGTTTAATAGTAACCTACAGTAAATATTCTTCATACAAAAAAAATCACATTGTCTCTAAGGAAATTCTAGAAGTAAGACAGGATATATACATGCAAGCATTTGAGAATCTCAGTGTAAATAAATTTTATCTAAGATTATTTTTCAAATATTCTGATTGCTACACACACCAGCACACTTCTAAACACTCACTCCTCTTAAATGTAATACAAGAGAACAATACAATTCAACCCACTCAAATTGGCAAATCACAAAAGATTTCTCTTTAAACAGGTACATATTTAGTTCTTATTGTTGCTCTATCATCACAACTACTAATGCACAAACCAACAAAGAAAAAGAATGAAAGAAAATGAAGTTAAAAGCTTTATTTATATAAATGAAATTTGTCTCTCACAAGCACAGAAAGAATTTTCAAATTAATCAGAAATTATGTGTAACTTTTTTTAAATTTCAAAGCAATCAAAAATATGGAGTAGGAATAATCTTTATTACTTTTATTAAAAATAAGTATTATGGATATTTTTGAGTATTTTGGAATTCATGGAGACAACACAGTGATTTATGGTTTTGAAATATTTGGTGGGTTTGACAATGCAAATCAATTTTTAAAAAACATTTTATAATTTTCAAACACACATTTTTCAAAAGAGAAAGACTGATGTTTTTCTGATGCAATTAACCCTAGCTCAAATTTTTAAACTTTAATTGATTACACTAGCATAATTTTTTCCCTTCAACTGAGAGGGAGACAAACATTTTACCCAAAAGTCTCTCCGTTTAGGGTTGAATCTTGAAATTTTCTCTGTGGAAGACCTAACAGGATAGTAGGTTGTCTAATACAACACATGTAGGTGAACAATATAAAAATAATCATGTTACAACCCCCCAGATAATCAGTTTCTTCACTCAAACAATCCCACTTTCATCCCTCTGACAGTTTTGCCAAGGAATGATAATCTTGGATATAAACTTTGAAAATTCAGTTTCATAGTTTTTGAATGTTCTACAATCCAGCACTTAAGGGTTATAATGGCAATAAAGGTAGATCAGAATTAAAGCAGACAACAAAATGTAGATATCAGCAAGATCGTGTACACTTCTAACTCTTCCACAAAATTTAGGCCAGATCATAACTTACTAACAGTGATGTGGAAGTAAGTTCAAATTCAGCCTGTAGTCATGTTTAAATATTTGCAACTAGTATTAGTCAACTACTCTTAGCAATACTTAAAATAAACAGCTAAAAATTAAAATAATTCAAAGAAAGTTTTATTTTTTCCAAAACCTTATTCTTGTTTTTCTCTTAGTTTGGTCCTATAAACACAAGAGAAGATTCTAAACATGGACATCATCAGATGGTTGACACCGAAATCAGATTGATTATATTCTTTGCAGCCAAAGATGGAGACGCTCTATACACTCAGCAAAAACAAGACCGGGAGCTGACAGTGGCTCAGATCATGAACTCTTTTTGCCAAATTCAGACTGAAATTGAAGAAAGTGGAGAAAACCACTAGATCATTCAGGCATGACCTAAATCAAAGCACTTATGACTATACAGTGGAAGTAAGAAATAGATTTGAGGGACTTGATCTGATAGACAGAGTGCCTGATGAACTATGGATGGAAGTTCATGCCATTGTACAGGAGACAGAAATCAAGACCATCCTCAACAAAAAGAAATGCAAAAAAGAAAAATGGCTGTCTGAGGATGCATTACAAATAGCTGTGAAAAGATGGGAAGTGAAAAGCAAAGGAGAAAAGGAAAGATATACCCATTTGAATACAGAGTTCTAAAGAATAGCAAGGAGAGATAAGAAAGCCTTCCTCAGCAATCAATGCAAAGAAATAGAGTAAAACAATAGAATGAGACAGACTAGAGATTTCCTCAAGAAAATTAGAGATACCAAAGGAACATTTCATGCAAAGATGGGCTCAATAAAGGACAGAAATGTTAAAGACCTAACAAGAAGATATAAAGAAGAGGTGGCAAGAATACACAGAAGAACTGTACAAAAAAGATCTTCACAACCCAGATAATCGTGATGGTGCAATCACTCACCTAGAGCCAGACATCTTGGAATGTGAAGTCAAGTGGGCCTTAGAAAGCATTACTAAGAACAAAGGTAGTGGAGGTGATGGAATTTGAGCTATTTCAAATCCTGAAAGATGATGCTGTGAAAGTGCTACACTGAATATGCCAGCAATTTTGGAAAACTCAGCAGTGGCCACAGGACTTTAAAAGGTCAGTTTTCATTCCAATCCCAAAGAAAGTCAATGCCAAAGAATGCTCAAACTACCGCACAGTTGCACTCATCTCACACACTAGTAAAGAAGTGCTTAAAATTCACCAAGCCAGGCTTCAGCAATATGTGAACCGTGAACTTCCAGATGTTCAAGCTAGTCTTAGAAAAGGCAGAGGAACCAGAAATCAAATTGTCAACGTTCACTGGATCATCAAAAAAGCAAGAGAGTTCCATAAAAACATCTCTTTCTGCTTTATTGACTATGCCAAAGCCTATGACTGTGTGGATTACAATAAACTGTGGAAAAATTCTGAAAGAGATGGGCATACCAGAGCACCTGACCTGCCTCTTGAAAAATCTGTATGCAGGCCAGGAAGCAACAGTTAGAACTGGACATGGAACAACAGACTGGTTCCAAATAGGAAAAGAAATACATCAAGGCTGTATATTGTCACCCTGCTAATTTAACTTATATGCAGAGAACATCATGAGAAACACTGGGCTGGAAGAAGCACAAGCTGGAATCAAGATGGTCGGGAGAAATATCAGTAACCTCAGATATGCATATGACACCACCCTTATGGCAGAAAGTGAAGAGGAACTAAAAAGCCTCTTGATGAAAGTGAAAGAGGTGAGTGAAAAAGTTGACTTAAAGCTCAACAGTCAGAAAATGAAGACCATGGCATCTGGTCCCATCACTTCATGGCATATAGATGGGGAAATAGTGGCTGACTTTATTTTTCTGGGCTCCTTAATCATTGCAGATGGTGACTACAACCATGAAATTAAAAGACACTTACTCCTAGGAAGGAAATTTATGACCAGCCTAGACAGCACATTAAAAAACAGTGACATTACTTTGCCAACAAAGGTCTGTCTAGTCAAGGCTATGGTTTTTCCAGCAGTCATGTATGGATGTGAGTGTTGGACTATAAAGAAATCTGAGCACCAAAAAATCGATGCTTTTGTACTGTGGTGTTGAATAAGACTCTTGAGAGTCCCTTGGACTGCAAGGAGATCCAACTGAACTCTCCATCCTAAGGGAGATCAGTCCTGTGTGTTCATTGGAAGGACTGATGCTGAAGCTGAAACTTCAATACTTTCGCCACCTAGTGTGAAAAGCTGGCTCAATGGAAAAAACCCTGATGCAGGGAAAGATTGAGGACAGGAGGAGAAGGGGATGACAGAGGATGAGATCATTTGATGGCATCATCTACTCAATGGACATGGGTTTGGGTGGACTCCAGGAATTGGTGATGGACAAGGAGGCCTGGCATGCTGCGGTTCATGGGGTCACAAAGGGTTGGACATGACTGAGCTACTGAACTGAACTAAACTATCCTGTAAAATGATTCCTTCAAAAATGATTGAGAGTAATTCAAAAGTCGTAATGTTAGCAATATATTAAAATGTACTTAGTTTATTAAATCATAATTCAAATCCAGGAATTAGATTAATATGTTAATACAAGGGCTTTCCAGGTGTTGCTAGTGGTAAATAACCTGCATGCTAATCCTGGAGACAAAAAAAAAGAGGCTTTTATCACTATGTCAGGAATATCCCTTGGAGGAGGGCATGACAACCCATTCCAGTATTTTTGCCTCAATAATTCCGTGCACAGAGGAGCCTGGTGGCCTAGAGTCTATGTGGTCAGGTCACAAAGAGTCAGACACGACTGAAGTGACTTAGCACACACACATATTAATAAGTACCAACTAATACCAATCAATAAATATATTGAGCATAATATAATAAATATTATTAGGTTGGTGCAAAAGTAATTGGAAAAGACCCTGATGCTAGGAAAGATTGAAGACAGGAGAAAGGGACAACAAAGGATGAGGTGGTTGGATGGCATCACTGACTTGATGGACATGAATTTGAGCAAGCTCTGGGAGTTAGTGATGGACAATAAAGTGTGACCTGCTGCAGTCCATGAGGTCACAAAGAGTCTGACATGACTCAGCCTGAATTGAACTGAAAGAGTAATTGTGGTCTTTGCATTGTTGAAATTAGCCATTTGATATGGAATATATTTTAAATAAATGTGGTTATGTTATACATTATTTTAATATGCATTTCTCTCTTTATGTTTTTTGCTAATGACTTATTACTTGCTGTTTATTTTATATATATTTTAGGCTATGGAAATGATGTTAGACAAAAAGCAAATTTTCTTATTTGAGTTCAAAATGGGTCATAAAGCAGCAGACACAACTCACAGCATCAGCAATGCACTTGGCCCAGAAACTGTTAACAAACATACACAGTGGTGGTTCAAGAAGTTTTGCAAATGATGAGAGCCCTGAAGATGAGGAACATAGTGACCAGCCATCGGAATTTGATGACAAATAAGTCATCATCGAAGCTGATCCTCTTATAACTACATGAGAAGTTGCTGAAGAACTCAATGTTGATCATTTCTACAGTTGTTTTGCATTGGAAGCAAATTGGAAAAGTGAAGAAGCTTGATAAGTGGGTGCCTCATGAGCTAACCAAAAATCAAAAAATCATTTTGAAGCACTGTCTTCTCTTACTACATGCAACAGTAATGAACTATTTCTTCATCAAATTGTCACGTGCAACAAAAAGTGTGAAAAAAAGGTATACAACAACTGGTGACGGCCAGCTCAATGGTTGGGCCGAGAAGCTCCAAAGCACTTCCCAAAGCCAATCTGACACCAGAAAAAGGCCATGGTCACTACTGGGTTGTTTGCTGCCCATCTGACCTACTACAGCTTTCTGAGTCCTAGCGAAATCACTACATCTGAGAGGTATGCTCAGCAAATCAATGAGATGCACCAAAAACTGCAATGTCTGCAGCTGGCATTGGTCAATAGAAAGGGCTCAACTCTTTTCTATGACAATGCCCAACCCCACATTGCATAACCAATGCTTCAAAAGTTGAACAAATTGGGTTACAAAGTTTTGCCTCATCCACCATATTCACCTGACCTTTCACCAACTGACTACCATTTCTTCAAGCATCTCAACAACTTTTTGTACAGAAAATACTTCCACAACCAGGAGGACACAGAAAACACTTTCCAAGAACTCATCAAATCCCAAAACACGGATTTTTATACTACATGAATAAACTTATTTCTCATCGGCAAAAATATGTTGATTGTAGTGGTTCCTATTTTGATTAATAAAGAATTGTTTGAGCCTAGCTTTAATCACTTAAAACTCACAGTCTGAAACCATAATTAGGTTTGCACCAAGCTACTATAAATAAATAATATAATAAAATCATAACTAAATATAATATAATAGGGCTTCCCAGGCAGCACTAGAGGTAAAGAACCTGCCTGCCAATGCAGGAGACGTAAGGATGTGGGTTCAGTTCCTGGGTCAGGAAGATTCCCTGGAGGAGGGAATGGCAGTCTACTTCAGTCTTCTTACCTAGAGAATCCTATGGACAGAGGAGGCCAGCAAGTCCATAGGGTCACAAAGAGTCAGACACAACTGAAGTGATTTAGAACAAGCACGTTAATACAATAAATAATTATATTAAGTATTATATAATGTCTCTAATGTGGTTTCAAAATGCTTATTTCTATGAAGTTTAGTTCTTAGACTGCCTGTGATAGAGTAGGAATTAGTAACCTAAATTATCTTTCAAAAGTAAATAGTTTATCTTTCAATAAAAATATTAGGTTCCTATGATATTATTGAAGACAAACATAAGAGGTCATCAGAGAAAAATGAATAAGTAAGTGAGATATCTTCAGCTTGGAAAAAAAAAAGTTAACATTCAGTATTACCTTAAATCAGAAACATAAGCTTTGCTTCAACAAGCCACAGTCTAGAAAAAAGTCCCTGATATCTGCTGCTGCTGCTAAGACGCTTGTCATGTCCGACTCTGTGCAACCCCATAGACGGCAGCCCACCAGGCTCCGCTATCCCTGGGATTCTTCAGGCAAGGACACTGGAGTGGGTTGCCATTTCCTTCTCCAATGCATGAAAGTGAAAAGTGAAAGTGAAGTCGCTCAGTCNTGCTGCTGCTGCTGCTGCTGCTAAGTCACTTCAGTCGTGTCTGACTCTGTGCAACCCCATAGACGGCAGCCCACCAGGCTCCGCTGTCCCTGGGATTCTTCAGGCAAGGACACTGGAGTGGGTTGCCATTTCCTTCTCCAATGCATGAAAGTGAAAAGTGAAAGTGAAGTCGCTCAGTCGTGCCCAACTCTTCGCGACTACATGGACTGCAGCCTACCAGGCTCCTCCATCCATGGGATTTTCCAGGCAAGAGTACTGGAGTGGAATCTATAATAAAAAGCAGAACATGATTAAATGCCATGAAAAAGGACTAGAATATAAGAAGAAAGAGAAGCTGTCCACTTAGGAAATTTGCCATATTCCATGTGGGGGGAAAAAAAAAAATGTGTTGCACATAGGACATTCTCCATCAAGGGAATATCACAAGCAAAGCTGCAGAAGTGAAAATTTTCTGAGACATATACCAGGTCCAGAGAATAGTTCCATTGGCAAAACATGCTATATTTGAAGGAGAAACTTGAGTGATAATAATAGTAGGGGGATAGTGAAAGCACACAGTAAATTAAAATTCCCTTAGACTTCTCAGTGCTGCTGTAAAAAGTCCTGCCCTCCTGGACATAGAAATATAAAAAAATGTTTGTTTTCGCTTTCCCTAATAACATTTTTAATTTCCACATCCCTTAAGGATTAGATCTGTACTTATCTGTACAGTTAATTGCTCTAATCCAAAAGTATGATAAAAATTCTCTTATCTTTCCTAGAGAGCAAACAGTTACAGTCTGAATTAGGGCCCTAGGTTAAGTCATCAAGGTACTACCAAAAAGAGCTTCTCCCTAAGACTTTACAATTCAAAAAGGATGAAACCCAGACCTTGGTTATATCTTCAGGTCATAAATGCTGTAGACCCCAGGGTAACTTGTTCCTGAAAAGATGTATTTACATTTCAAAGTTTAGAGTGAGTGAGAATCTAGGATCATTTCCATCCCATTTCAAAAGATCAAAAAACCACATTTTTTTCTGTCTCTCTTTAGAAGAGGAGAGGGGCAGCTGTCTTTCTGGTGAATATATCCTTTGTTCCCCATTTCTTCTCTACAGAGTGAAACTGAACACCAGCCTTGAAGGTTTTCATAGGAGCTCATTTAAAAGTGGGTAGACTCGCTCTGGTGAACCAATGCCACAATCACAAGGTGAATCTGGTTGTAAGCATCAATACAGAACTCTTTTTTCCTGACCCAGACACTTCCTATTTCTATTTCTATGTATGTGTGTGTGAGTATAGGAGGTTCCTTGGTGGCTCAGACATTAAAGAATCTGCCTGCAATGTGGGACACGTGGGTTCAAACCCTGGATTGGCAAGGTTCTGTGGATAAGGGAATGGCAACCCACTCCAGTATTCTTGCCTGGAAAATCCCAAGGACAGAGCCTGGCAGGGCTCTGTCCATGGGGTGGCAAAGAATAAAATACCACTGAGTAACTAACACTTTCACCTCACTTTCACATCGTATATATGTATTTCATGTATCCATACACATAATCCATAAATACACATATTACACATACACACACACACACACACATACACACACACACCAGTCAACATGAAGAAATTTCCCTGGCAAGTCAAAGGTTTTAATTTTAAAATGCTTCGTTTGGAATTGTGTATGTCTCTTCCAAAAGTTGCAGGAAAAGTGGTGCCTTATCCTGCAAACATTGCAACTGCTTCCAAATTAACATCAATACAGAAAGGAACAGCGCTATAAAATGTTGCTGCAGTCTACAACACAGAATGTGGAACCAGTAAAAATCAGAAAAGACAGAGGTTGAGACCTGGGCCAATTTAGATTTAAAAGCTTAATTGTATTCATTTATTCCTCTTTCTTGGGAACTTGGGAATACTAAAAAAAAAAAAAAAAAAAAAGTTATCAAGAAGACTGCCTTTAAATATAACTGACTTTTTCCCCCAGTGGGACAAGACAAAAATATACATCCAAACTAGACTAGTGCTAAGATTTTTAGATCAGATAATAATTGCTAAAGATGGTCAGGAAGGGGGAACTCAGTGTGGCTAGACCATATTTCTGAAAAAGGGGCATTCACAAAGACTCTCTTCCCTTACTACTTAGTCATTAGTAACTTCATTATTTTATAACTCCTCAAGTAGATTCGATCAATCTAAACAAAACAGTGCCTGCCACCCTCAACCCTCTCCCGAAGCAAGAGAGGACAACGACCCTAGGATAGGAAAGGCTGGGTTGGTTGACCAAGCTTAGAAATAATTTAGAAGAGTGACTAGAATTTTCTTGCATTTTCTCATCGAAATCCTTATACCTCTGAACTATGGAGTAAGATAAGCTTGAGTTTGCTCTTGGATGGCTTACTTAATCTCTCTGACACAAAGCGATGCCTTCTGTGAAATAATGAGGCCATGAGGATGAAGTGAGATACTGGATTTAAGATGCTCATCACAGCCTCAGACTCACAGACACTCAACAAATATTGTTCCTTACCCTCTGAAGTCACTTCTCCCATACTTTTCTGGTTCTGGAAAGTCTTTGAAGTGAAATGTGGGACAACAGGGATGTCATTGTTTTGAACAAAGGTGGATAGTCAGCAGTATGGAAGAACATAACATGGCTTGTGATTTTCAGCTTCAGTCATAAATACAGAAAATGACAGACATAGGAAAAATATTAAGAGAGAGTTCCCTGTGGTATTGCAAGCTGCCAAATCAGGAAAAAGATGAAAAATAAGTGTTCAATCAAATTGCTTCTCCTTATTGAAGAAGTAATAGCAGTGACAGATATACTACTGGAGAAAGAAAGGAATCAAATCGAGTTTATAAAAATATATAAACAAAAAGGAAAGTGTTCAGTTACAGGAAAAGTATCACCATCTCATAGGGTGATCAAACATGTTTCTAGGTTAAAGGGCAAAAAATAATAGTAAATCTATGTCCTTTATATCTATTTTTGAAAGCTTTAATAAGCTAATTGGCTTTGATTTTTAATAAATTGCAAAACCTTTCTATAAAATAACAGAAATTAATTAGATATCAAAAAGTGAAAATAACATTTTAGTTGAGCAGTGCTGAATCTGAAAATATACTGGAAACTCAGGGAAGTCTCATTCACTCACAGATTTCTTGAATGACTGAACCTGGGTTAATGACCTTTTCTGTTAATACTGATAATATTACTTGTGTCTTTTACTTCTCAAGTTTGCAATCACTATCATCATTTCATGGAGAGAAAGTTTCTAATTATAATAAATCAGCAGGTTTTCATAGTGCTGCGTGGTTGCAAATCTGCCTGGTTGCAAATCGGGCTTTCTTTATAAAACTTAAAGTTTGGAGGAGGTACAAATCTAATTTGGTCTAAATGTTTTATTTTTGTTTTTTCAAGAGGGACTGTTTTTTTTTTTTTTTAAGACTTTCTGTCTGGAAATTCTCTAGGCCAGAACACTGGAGTGGGTAGCCTTTCCTTTCTCCAGGGTATCTTCCCAACCCAGGGATCTAACCCACGTCTCCCACGTTGTAGGAGGCTTCTTTACCAGCTGAGCCACAAGGGAAGCTCTGTTTTATATTAGTCTCTTATAAAACTCTGTTGACCTTAGTTATTTGATATCAAGATTTTGCTGTCTAAATAGAATATTTTAAGCTTCTCCTTTATTATCTAATTACAGATACCTTGATTACTGATATTCTGTTGAAGATAGGAATTTTGTGCCACACTTTTCTTTTCCCCTCTATATCATATCTCCAGTGCAAAACAACTCTTAGTCAATTTCCTTTCTTGGCTTTAAGTCACCTTTATACCCAGAAATTCATTCACTGTTTTACTGTAACTTGAAAGATGGAAATAACCAATTCACTATGTTTTTTATTCTCTCAAGTATATGTGCCATTTTGACAGGACACATTTCTCAGAAAAATAAAATTTAAGCTATTTCAATAAGTTCATAAAATTACAATTAGAAACAATTTGCCAAAAACAGTGCTTGGTTGCTTTTAAATAGTGTTATTAAAGAGCAGAGTGGGACTGCTTAGTCTGTTTCATGTGAAGTAATGGAATTATGACTGTGCTTGTGCTTAGTTGCTCAGTCCTGTCTGACTTTTTGCAGCCCCTTGGATTGCAGCCTTCCAGGCTCCTCTATCCATAGAGATTCTCCAGGCAAGAATACTGGAGTGTGTTGTCATGCCCTTCTCTCCAGGATCTTCCCACCAGGGATCAAACCCAGGTCTCTCACATTGTGGGCAGATTTTACTGTCTGAGCCACCAGGGAAGCCCAAGAATATTGGAGTGGGTAGCCTATCCCTTCTCCAGGGGATCTTCCTGATCCAGGAATCAAACCAGGGTCTCCTGCGTTGCAGGCAGATTCTTTACCAGCTGAGCTACCAGGGAATCCCAGAATTATGATCAGATAATATCAGTGCCAAAGGAGGCTATGAGAAAATTTAAAACACCTGTTCTCACCTCTGCCCATGTTCTTACCTTTTTATTGAAGCATAACATGTATACAGAGACATATACAAATCATTAGAATATAACTCAATGCATTGCCACAAATTTAACCTGCATGTACAATAGCAAGACAGGCAAAATCACCAGTGACTCAGCAGCCCCTTGTGAACTAACGTTCTGGTCACTGCTCCCAAAAGAACAATCACTCTGTTTCCTGGGTGGCTCAGTGGTAAAGAATCCACCTGCCAATGCAGGGAATGAGTGTCCAATCCCTGGTGAGGAAGATCCCCTGGAAAATGAAATGGCAACCCACTCCAGGATTCTTGTATGAGAAATCCCATGGACTGAGGAGCCTGGCGGGCCACAGTCTGTGGGATCACAAAAGTATCAGACATGGCTTAGTGACTAAACAGAACAGAATAAACTTTTAAACCAAAGCTTCACTTTGCCTGTTTTGAAGTATAAATGGAGTCACAGTACAATTTATTTGGAGTTACAGTACTGGGGTCCAGCCCCGGTGGATCCAGGGTAATTCGAAGCAGGGATGGAGTTGGTGTCCTAGAAAAGAACTTATTTAATTGCAGATATAAAGAGAGATTAGAAAAGGATAGTGTAGTAGGAAATATTAGTGGAGAAAAAGAGGCTAAATAACTTGGTTTACATGGGATACCAATAAAGCTTCGAGACAAGAAGCTTGCATCTACGTAGGTCACCGTTGCCCACTTGAATATCGGAGGGTGTCTCACCTTGGGCTCCCTCTCACGTGGAACTTAAATGCCAGGGCAAAATTAGCAGGCTAGGTGAGCACCCACGCTTCAGATGGGAATTCAGCCAGAAAAACGGGGAAAAAGAAAGAATGACACGGGGGAGTCAGTCTTTCCAGAAACTGATCTGTTTTCTTTATTTTTCAGGTTTGCCTATATACCTTTTGTTACACATAGAGACAAATGGAAATTTTAAAGTCCTGTGGGGGTCAGCAGTCCTGACCTTTATCAAAATCAGATGCTTCATATAAATGTATACAAAAAGGTCTTAAGGGTTTTTACATCATCTTCTGGCCATGAAGCCTGCTGACGTTTTATAGTCCTTTCTTTCTGATAACAGTCAGTCAACCAGAAAACTTATTTTCCAGGGGTGATTTTTTCTTAAACCAGGCACTACCCTCCGAAGGTACCAGATAAAGTTGCATTCCTATAGGGTGAGGGTGAAGTGGGTTACAACTAAGAAAGGAATTTACTTAGCTTAAGGTTAACATATTAATCTTAAAAGTTAATATTTATTTCTTCTATATGCTAGTTATATTCATTATAAGGGCAGGGAATATGAAGACTTAGCAGCAAATATTGGCCCAACAAATGAAAAAGCCTTCACCAATATAATTCCTAATCAACCCACTATACTAATAATTTCTAACTTCCTAAAAGAATCTGCCTTTATTAAGTCTAAAACATCTCGTGCCTCTCACGGTTGAGAGGCTGTAAACAATCACATGTGGCCGGATGAACCTGTACAGGCAGGCTAGATAACCTTCAGAGGAGTTCGTAAGTTGAAACACTCTTGTCACGCCCAGAAATTTTTATTATCTTGGAGCTCTAAGTTAACTCTTTCTCTGAGAGAAGGAATGGGGTTCAGAGGTGTAGGTGAGAGCATAAAACAGCAAAGTAGGCAGATGCTCAAGAACAGGGGGTTTCCTGAGGCTCCATCCTGCCTTTGTGTATGCCGAAGCCTCCTTCCTCATGACCTTTGCCATGGGTGGAGCTCCTCACACTGGCTCCTGGCATCACAGTACAGTTTATTTTGCTCAATATTAGGCTTATGAGATTTGTCTATGTTATTGAGTATTGTCAGCTCGCCTTTTAGGGTGTGAGACTAGTTATGGACAAATCTGTACTTTCTGCCTCCCAAATGTGTGGACATCCTAATTCTGCCTCATCTTTGTAGCATGCTTAAACTTGTGAAGTCTTAAATTCCATGCAATTGTCAACTTATTATGAAAATCCGTAAGTGTATATTATACAAAAATAGAGAGACTGATGTATTGAACCTACATGTAGCCCTCACCTACTGTCAATAATTTTATCAACTCAAGAATTCCTGTTTCATCTGCAATTTCACTTGCCTCTCCCTCTTCACTCCACAATGTGGGATTATCACTTTACCTCTTATAAATATTTCAGTGTTGAACTCAGAAAGCAATGACTCATCTTGAAATATAATTTTAAATGCTATCATCATACCTAAAAATAATTTCTTATTTATTTAGTATTTGCACAAATGTCCCACTTTTCTCTCTCTCTCTTTTTTTTTTTTTCCAATTTTGTTTGTTGTTTGGTTGGTTGGTTGGTTGCTTGCTTGCTTAAGGTAGATGTCAAATGAAGTTCTCTGGTTTAAATGGTTAAAAGTTTCTTCTTAACCATCTAACTACCCCTTGTTTGTTTTTTCTCCTTGCAATTCTTTGTGTATTTGTAGAAATAGTTATTTTTTCCTGAAGATGTTACCACAATATGAATTTTAATGCTTACCTTTCTTTGGTTCCAATTTTTCTTTTGATAAATTAGCTAGTGGTTTATCTGTGTTGTATACCTTTTCTGAAAGAAACCAACTTTTACATTTATTCATTGATTCTATTGTTTTTATGTTTTACAACTCATTAACTTTTGTCTTTATTAATTCTTTCTATTTTCTTTAGGTTTACTTTTTCCTTAGCTTATTGCACTGTGTTTAATTCTTTTGAGGGAGTTTCTTTTACTTATATATTTTTATAAGTATATAAAGTATTTATAATTTTTTTTGTGGTTGTTCTACTGCTACCCCACAGACGTTTTATATATTATACTGTATTATTAGTTTGAAAGAGTTTTAAAATTTTGCTCTTCAATTTTCACCCAAACATTTCTTAACATTTTGTTGTCATTGTTTTCTAGTAAAATATTCTATTTGAGTTTTATTTTCAAGGGGAAGGGTGTCATTATTCTTTTGTTTGTAAGTTGTATTCCTGTGTATTTTCCTTTGAATTTTTTGATTTTATGCTTTATGAGAACTATTGCTGTGTTAGTTTACACATAAGTATTCCACTCTTAAGCAGTTTGTGATATATAGCCTTNGTCATTATTCTTTTGTTTGTAAGTTGTATTCCTCTGTATTTTCCTTTGAATTTTTTGATTTTATGCTTTATGAGAACTATTGCTGCGTTAGTTTACACATAAGTATTCCACTCTTAAGCAGTTTGTGATATATAGCCTTTAAGATTATTAAGTATGCTTATTTATCTCTTTGATTTTTAATCTGATTTCTGCCTTGATAGGTATGATTATGAGCTCTGCTTTCTTTCAATCTGCTATCACCTAGTAGTATACTTTTGCCCATGTTTTATTATTTCCAAATATGCTCAAGATAAAATTCACATATAGTAAAATTCACCTTGTTAGCTGGACAGTTATATGAATTTAGACAGCTGTAGTCATGTTGCCGCGAACACAATCAAGATAATGGAATAACCTTGTGGGTCACAACAAACTGGAAAATTCTTAAGGAGATGGGAATACCAGACCACTTTACCTTCCTTCTGAGAAAGCTGTATGCAAGTCAAGAAGCAACAGTTAGAGTTGAACATGAAACAACTGACTGGTTTCAAATTGGGAAAGGTATAGAAAAAAGCTGTGTATCATCATCTTGCTTATCATAACTTATATGCAGAGTATATCATGCAAAATGCTGGGCTGAATGAATCACAGTTTGAAATAAACAGCCTCAGATATGCAGATGATAACCACTCTGATGGCAGAAAGTCAAGAGGAAGTAAAGAGCCTCTTAGTGAGGGTGNTCATCTTGCTTATCATAACTTATATGCAGAGTATATCATGCAAAATGCTGGGCTGAATGAATCACAGTTTGAAATAAACAGCCTCAGATATGCAGATGATAACCACTCTGATGGCAGAAAGTCAAGAGGAAGTAAAGAGCCTCTTAGTGAGGGTGAAAGAGGAGAGTGAAAAAGCTGGCTTAAAACTCAACATTCAAAAAACTAAAATCATGGCATCCTGTCCTATCACTTCATGGCAAATAGATGGGAAAAAAATAGAAACAGTGGCAGATTTTATTTTCTTGAGCTCCAAAATCACTGAGGATTGTGAGTGTAGCCATGAAATTAAAAGAAGCTTGCTCCTTGGAAGGAAAGTTATGACAAACCTAGACAGCATATTAAAAAGTAGAAATATCAATTTGCCGACAAAGGTCTGTATAGTCAGTTCAGTTCAGTTCAGTTCGGTTTAGTTCAGTTCAGTTGCTCAGTCGTGTCCGACTCTTTGCAACCCCACGAATTGCAGCACGCCAGGCCTCCCCGTCCATCACCAACTCCCAGATTTCACTCAAACTTACATCCATTGAGTCTGTGATACCATCCAGCCATCTCATC
>SJYV01007181.1:1202486-1227479 GCA_006410875.1 Neotragus pygmaeus
CTCATTGGAAAAGACTCTGATGCTGGGAGGGATTGGGGGCAGGAGGAGAAGGGGACGACCGAGGATGATATGGCTGGATGGCATCACGGACTCGATGGACGTGAGTCTGAGTGAACTCCAGGAGTTGGTGATGGACAGGGAGGCCTGGCGTGCTGCGATTCATGGGGTTGCAAAGAGTCAGACACAACTGAGTGACTGAACTGAACTGAACTACAAAGGAATAGGACATAATGAAATCTTTTTTATAATTACATTTTTGGAGGTCCACCATCCTCGATTCTTGTTCTCTTGGCTTGTGAGTTGACAATTATTTTTAATGTGATTTGCATCATTATAATATAGTTTGACTAAATTAGGCCTTGTTGTACCTTAATAACAAAAATAAAGATGATAACAGTGACAGATATAATAATTCCTAAAATTTATTGATGACTCCCAAGGGTCAAGCATTGTTTCACATGCTTTACATGCATGTCTTATTACAATCCTATAAAGTAGCAAGTATTATCATCTGTACTATGGTACAGAAAAGAAAACAATGGACTAGAGAAACAATATCGCCTGTTCTTAGAGTAAATAAACATGTATCTTGGATTTTACTTTCAATCTGAGTCTAAAATCTCTGTTCTGCTGTTACCAGTCTATACTGACTGCAAATCATCATACTAAAAGTTATAAATGGACAATGGGTAACATTATTGGATTTTCATATAATTTATAAATCTTGGTTCATAACATGTGAGGTCACAGACTAAGATCAACTCTTTGACAAGAAGCTCAATAAAAATAAATCTTGTGGTCACAAAGTGATGCTTGGGTAATGGCTGCTAATCACCAACCCTATAATATACAACCTTGCTCCTGAGTATCACACAGAATTTTATATAAAAGCTGTTTAGCAAATACTATTATACTTCTTAAATCAAGGCAATATACATTTATTAACAGTTCATAGTATGTTAAACCATGTGCTGCTGCTGAGGTCCCAACAAAAACTTGTAAATAGAAAATAAATAAGATATGTATCCTCTGCCTTCAAGGCACTTACAGTCTAATTGGAAATAAAAAACTCATATGAAAAATGTATAAACTTTACAATATCATAAAAGTTTTAAAGGTTTGAAATGCCTGCAGTACATCATGTCTTTAGGAGAGCTGAGGCAGGAATAGGCTGAAATATCTGGTAGAGCACAGTCTGAAAGGTTATGCAGCTTTCAGTTGATGAAAAGGAGTTCAAAGGTTTGCTCATCAGGAAAAGATATCAAATAAAAGATAGAAATGATAATAATACAGTTGTAGTGCAGAGAAGGTAAACAACAAAGAGGACTCCATCTATAGCAGGAGAATTTGAGGAATACAGTTGGAGAAGAAAGGCAAGGTAATATGGAGAAATGTCTTGCGTAGGGAACCATTCTATAAATACTGGCCAGAATTGAAGACGCCTAGAAATCAGGCTGAGAAACATGGGCAGTATCCCTTGACAGAAGATCTTAAGTTCTTTCTAAGAGGAATGATGTAATGAATCCTGAGGTTTATGGGGGAAACAATAATTAGAAAGTAATATGAAGGAAAAATTAGGAAGAAGGACTGATATCACAGCTGACATCAGTTAGAAATAAAACATAGGAATGTGAGTTTAGATTACAACTGCCTAGATACACAAAAATGAAGAAATAGAAAATTTTCTGTAAAGGAAGAATTGGAAGGTTTTATAGGGACTTCCCTGGTGGCTCAGATGGTAAAGCGTCTGCCTACAATGTGGAGACCCGGGTTCAATCCCTGGGTTGGGAAGATCCCCTGGAGAAGGAAATGGCAACCCATTCCAGTATGCTTGCCTGGAAAATCCCATGGACAAAGGAGCCTGGTAGGCTACCATCCACAGGGTCACAAAGAGTCAGACAAGACTGTGTGACTTTACTTACTTACTTAAGCAAATAGCATAATCATTCAACAAATCTTACATGTACTATTTACTGTATGCCAGATATTGTACTAGGTACTGAAGATAGAAATAACAGTAAAACAATATCCTTCCCCAGGAGGCTCATGGATTAGTCAAAAAGGTAACTTGGGGTACTAGGAAATCACAAAGGGGAGGCACTTTCCCATGACACTTTAGAATTGGACAAGACAAAAAGTGTGCAGGACTCTGATGTGGAAAAATAAAAAATGTTGTTATAATTTAAGTGACATTAACTTCGTTCTTTCTCTCTCACCCTAGACTCATTTTTTTAAACTTCTCTCTTTATACCTAATTTCCAGTCCATTTGAGAATCTTAATGGGTCTACCTTCTCAACCTATACCAAACTGGATTTTTTCTCACATTCTCCATGGCTATATAGGAACCTAGCTTGAGTTTCAATAATCTCACGTGTGGATTATGGTAACAGTCTTCTCACTGGTCTCTTGCCTCCATCTTTGGTGTCCTAGCATCTATTTTCCACCGAATATTCAGAACGAGCCTTCCGAAGTTAAGTCAGAACTTTTAACTCAACTGGTCAAAACCTACACTCATTGAAAGTATAAGGCAAAGTTCTAACAATGCCCTATTAAGCCCTACATAGAGTCCATTTGTCTCCAACTTCCTCCCCATCCCCCATTCCAACTTTTCATGTACCTTATCACCTTCTTGTCATTCCTCAGCAAACTAAGCACACTCCCATCCTAGGGTTTCATGTTTACTATTCTTTCTGCGTGGAATGTTCTTCCTTAAATAACTTCTCGTATATCTTTTTGTCTTTGCATAAATATCACTAAATGTGGATGTCTTTTTCTAACTATCCTCTAAAAATAGCATCTCCCATAAATCTCTAGTCTTATTATTGCTTTCTTCTTCTTTGTTTATCACATATATGGTTGTTTATTCTTTGTCTCACCTTGTCAGAATGAAAACTCTACAAGTGCAGAAATTTGCTATATTTTGTTTGCTGCAATATCCCTAGAAGAATGCCTGGCATATAGTATGCCCACAGTCAGTATTTGTTGAATTAGTGAGTCAAATGCAAATGATACGGGCTTAGGTTTTATTTTTTTTTTTAGCTTACTTAAGTGGGCAAGTAAACAAAGGATAAATATTTATGAGATAATCCTTTTTTTTTTTTGTAGTCAGTGAGTGTAACTTGTAACCCCTCTAAGGTTTAAGGAGCCCATTTGTTACAATTTTTTATTTTAACATTTGACTAGGGTTTTACTGAGATTTAGAACTAAAAGGTTATACAAATCATTTTAGGAAATTTTTAAAACAGATAAGAATGCTTTTAAGAAAAATCAGCTATATTTATCCATGGCCAACATCTCGATATGTGTGTCATACTACACAGAAAATTGTATGCCCTGATTTCACAGCCTATTATTAGGTTTTCCTTTGTGTTATGTACTTAAGGTTCTTGGAAACTAATACATGCATGGATGTATGTGTGCTTCCATACTAACTGGTTTCTAGAAGTGATCCATCAATATACACTTTGACGGGCACAGTCTCACCTTGACCTTAACTGGGAATTGAGAGACAAAGTAGTTGGAGCAGGTGACAGCTCAAAGTCAAAGCCAGGACATCCACAGTCTAGTCTCAGGTCACCACTTAGCTTTGTGACTTTGGGAGACTTACATAGTATCTTAATGCTTTGATTTTTTTAGTTATAAAAGAAGAGAATAATGGTATCAAACTCATAGGTGTATCATGAAAATTACATTGAGTGAATATATGCAAAGTGCTTGGGAAAGTGCCTAGCAAATATTTAGTATGTATAAATGTTAGCTGAGAAGAAAGCAAAATTCAATATTATTTGTGTACATTTCAACTGTTTACAAATATGGGGGAAGAGTAATAATACCCCACATGTTTCTTTGATTATAAATGATATTGAATAACTTGATTTCCTGACCATTTTCATTCCTTTTAAATTCATCTATTTAAGTCCTCCATCATTACTTATTCATTTGTAAGATATATATATATTGAGATTAACTCTTCACATATTTATTAAAATATTTCTCTAATTAGTTACATCATTTGTTCATAACTATCATGTATTATATTTGTAATGTAGCAAATTTTTTTAAAATGTATGTTGTCAAACTCACTTTATGCTTCTATATTTTCTGCAGTATTCTATGATTTAACATTTTTCTTTAGTTCTCTATATGGAAATTAAAGTACAGTATGATATGAAATTTTATTTTTAATTTCTCTAGAACAAAATTTCTCAATATCACTTACTTAAAAAAATGCAGACACTCTTTTACAATCCTTCCTTCATATTGTTTATTTGTATGTATATATGTACACATATGAAGTTGGATTTATATTTATATGTATAAATTTAGACATTAAGTTTATGTGAACTATATATACATACACAGAAGATTTTAAGTTTTATATCAATATTTGTGGAGTAAATAAATAAATATGAGTTGAATAGAGCATAAGGATAAAAATGGCATTAGACTGGTTTTCTTTTGTCTGTCCAATTGAAGCTAAATATTTCCTTCGTAGAGGAACTTTCAACACAAAATTCCAATTAAAAGTAGACAGCAGTGTATGAGAACCTCCTGCTGCATTTGCTGCATGTAAATGATCTGGCAGCGCTAATAGCTTCATACACTCAATGTGATCGTGCATGAGTCTGTTACTAATAAGCCCACTCAAATAAACTGGCTAACATATAGCACAATAAATAGAACAGTTAGAAATGTCATGGGGTCAGCCCAAGCATTTGTGAGATTCTAATCTTTGTTTCTAACCATTTGGGCTTGTTTTCCTGATGTTGTTTCTAAAGCCCACACTCTTATTAGCACTGAAAGGATGAGAGGTTTTCAAAGAGTCGTGTAGAAGGCCTGCTGCTGATCATTTGCCCTTATACCTTTAATGAACCTGAATATTTAAAATTAAATGAATTTTAAATTCAGTGTCTTGAGCTCATTTCAAAATGAAATTACAGATTTTATTTCTAGCCCTTCAGTTATTAGAAATGGATAAATGAATGAATAAGCAAATGTATGAATGAATCAATCAATAGGTTCTCCACTGCTTGCTTATATTTTTAGACAAGATGACTGCAAGAAAACTGCTCAAGGCCCCTCCAGGAGGATGGCGCGGCATGCCTCTAGGCAGCCAGGAGAAGATATGGCAGGGCTAAGACTAGGTCTAGGAGACATAAGCAATAAAGTAATTAGCCTCCAATTAAAATAAATAAGTAAAATTTTAAAAATTAAAAAAAAATAAAGTTAAGGACTCTTGCATCCACATCATATAATCTTCTAGCCAATTGTTCCCGGTCAAATACGCTGTGGTAAGAAGAGCCTGTCTTACACAGAAGAGCCTACACAATTTTTGATGCAACCTAACAAGCAACTCTAATGTTCATTTTCTTTTTGTGGCAAGAAGTCTTCAGTGTTTCTGGTAAATTTATGTATGTCAGTGGGCAATTTTTCCGAGTTTCACTTTTTTTTTTTTTGGTGGGGGGTGGCATTTAGATTTGTGATAGATTTGTCCAAACAAATGTTGAAGCAATAAAGGACTAATTTGTTATATCTTCTTGAGGTATATACTACATCATTTCATAACACAAATAGACTTCAATTAGGGCAACACAGAAAATGTGGGGTTTTAAAAGAAAGGAATGCACTTTATAAAAAGATGCTAATACACAGTTTGTTAATTAGGAATACAGTCTCAAAGATCAATTTAGAGAGACATGTGTCATTCAAAACTCCTTATCAAATAAAGAAACTGTCATGGCATTTTACCACATTTAATCATCACATAATGACATATTTTCACAGTAGAGTGATACCCAGGTATCACATTATTTTCAAAGGGTTGGTCCAGAGCAAGCTATAACAGAAAATTGGGGAATTTGCTGATATGGCCATCAATGGCTAGGAGAAAAAGATCAAAGTCATTCAAAGTTGTGCTTGAAGAAACTCCTAATCCTGCACTCTTTCCAAGTACAGTCACATCATAGCTAAAAGATAAGAATATAGTAAAGGCTCTGGGTGAACTACAAATAGGGCTCTTATGTGTGAATCATGTCCACAGGCCATATGCAATCAAGAATTCTATGTATTCATGTCGATGTATGGCAAAGCCAATAGAGTATTGTAAAGTAAAATAAAGTTAAAAAAAAAAAGAATTCTATGTTCCCAGGAGAAATGTGTTTTCATTATTGATTATGACCAACCTACAAAGAACTCATGATCAAGGCTGCTTCTGCAGATGCCAAATTATCTCTCACCAAGCAACATTCCATACTTAAATACTTCACATTGTAATATCTGTTATCTTTTGCATTCTCATCAAGGCTTTCTAGGATTCTGAAATAATTGTTCTTTTGCTGATGTGTTAACCATCAGTTCAGTTCAGTTCAGTCGCTCAGGCATGTTCAACTCTTTGTGACCCCATGAACCGCAGCANTTTTTTTTTTTCGGTGTGTGTGTGTAGATATAAGCTAGGGTATATAGCAAGGACTTTGATGGCTAGATCAGATGATAAGAGTATGTTTAGTTTTGTAAGAAACTGCCAGACTGTTTATCCAAAGTGGTATACCATGTGGCTGTACCATTTTGCCTTCTCACCAGCAATAAATAAAAGAGTTCCTTTTGTTTTATGTCCTCGCCAGCATTTTATGTCAGTGTTCAAAATTTAGCCATCTTAATAGGAGAGTACTCTTGCCTGGAAAATCCCATGGATGGAGGAGCCTGGTGGGCTACAGTCCATGGGGTCGCTAAGAGTCGGACACGACTGAGCAACTTCACTTTCACTTTTCACTTTCATGCATTGGAGAAGGAAATGGCAACTCACTCCAGTGTTCTTGCCTGGAGGATCCCAGGGATTGGGGAGCCTGGTGGGCTGCCGTCTATGGGGTCGCACGGAGTCGGACACGACTGAAGCGACTTAGCAGCAGCAGCAGCAGCAGCAGCAGTACCATCTTATTGTTGTTTTAATATCATTTTACCAATGATACATGTTTTGGAGCATCTTTTCATATGCCTGCCTGTTTACCGTGTGTATGTTTTCTCTGGTATCTGTAAAGTCTCTGGCATGTATTTTAATTGGGTTGTTCATTTCTTTATTATTGAGTTTGAAATGTTCTTTGTATATTTTGGATAATATTTCTTTATAGGATGTGCCTTTTACCAATGTTTTCTCCTAGTCTATGACTTGTCTTCTTAATGGGTTCCCAGTCAGAATTTCTTAACTTTAGTGAAGATCACAGAGAAGGCAATGGCATCCCACTCCAGTACTCTTGCTGGAAACGCCCATGGATGGAGGAGCCTGGTAGGCTGCAGTCCATGGGGTCGCTGAGTCAGACATGACTGGGCGACTTCACTTTCACTTTTACTTTCATGCATTGGAGAAGGAAATGGCAACCCACTCCAGTGTTCTTGCCTGAAGAATCCCAGGGATGGCAGAGCCCAGTGGGCTGCCGTCTGTGGGGTCGCACAGAGTCAGACACGACTGAAGCGACTTAGCAGCAGCAGCAGCAGCAGCAGTGAAGATCATCTTGTTTATCCCTTCTTTCATGGATCATGCCTTTGGTGTTTTAACTAAGAAGTCATCACTGTATCCAAGGTTATCTCGGTTTACTCCTCTGTTACCTTCTAGTAGTTTTTTGTTTTGTATTCTGTTTGGACTTCCCTGGTGGCACAGATGGTAAGAATCTGCCTGCAATGCAGTAGACCTGGNCCTTTGGTGTTTTAACTAAGAAGTCATCACTGTATCCAAGGTTATCTCGGTTTACTCCTCTGTTATCTTCTAGTAGTTTTTTGTTTTGTATTCTGTTTGGACTTCCCTGGTGGCACAGATGGTAAGAATCTGCCTGCAATGCAGTAGACCTGGGTTTGATCCCTGAATCGGGAAGTTCCCCTGGAAGAGGGCAAGGCAACCTACTCCAGTATTCTTATCTGGAGAATCCCATGGACAGAGGAGCCTGGCAGGCTACAGTCCATGTGGTTGCAAAGAGTCAGACATGACTGAGCATGCAACATTCTATGGTTAGGTCTGTGATTCATTTTGACTTAGTTGTGAAGGGTACCAAGTCTGTGTCTAGATTCATTTTCTTTTTTTTGCATGNAAGTTAAATAAGCAGGGTGACAATATACAGCCTTGATGTACTCCTTTTCCTATTTGTAATCAGTCTGTTGTTCCATGTCCAGTTCTAACCATCAAGGTAACCATGAGGTAACAAAAATAAAGGATGTAGCAGATAATAAATTACAGAATTATTTTTTCACTTTACTACACCAGGAACACAAGTGAAAAGATAGAAATAGGAAATCAGACCATTCAATGGAATCTTAATTAACCTCAGCTATGGTTCAGAAAATATAGAGGATGCCCAGTAATACATACCACTAACAACACACATGACTGTCTGGTAAGAGTCACCAACAACAACTCAAGACCATAACATAAGGATTCCCTGATCCTGCACTGATACTCCACAGAGAGAGGTGTGCTTGGGCTGCAGAGCTGGACCTGCTGAAACGAAACAGAGCTCCATACTACTTTCCATGTTTATGGGACAGCTAAAGAGGGGCATCCCTTGGACTGCAAGGGGTCCCTTGGACTGTAAAAAGATTAGACGAGTCAATCTTAAAGGAAATGAGTCCTGAATATTTATTGGAAGGACGATACTGAAGCTGAAACTCTGATACTTTGACCACCTGATGCGAAGAACTGACTCATTTGAAAAGACCCTGATGCTGGGAAAGNGTCCCTTGGACTGTAAAAAGATTAGACGAGTCAATCTTAAAGGAAATGAGTCCTGAATATTTATTGGAAGGACGATACTGAAGCTGAAACTCTGATACTTTGACCACCTGATGCGAAGAACTGACTCATTTGAAAAGACCCTGATGCTGGGAAAGATTGAAGGCAGGAGGAGAAGGGCATGACAGAGAATGAGATGGTTGGACGGCATCATGACTAGATGGACATGAGTTTGAGCAAGCTCTGGTAGTCAGTGAAGGACAGGGAGGCCTGGTGTGCTGCAGTCCATGGGGTTGCAAAGAGTCAGACACGACTGAGTGACTGAACTGAACTGAAGGAGGGGGGATGGGACATCCAATTTTCTGTGAAATGAAGAGATCTCAAAATTTCTAACGCAGGAAATAGTCTCAACGTTACTCAAGATCTTATGCTGGCCCCACTGTTGACATTAGACAGAAGCTTTGTTTCTCTTCATAAACACCTCCATCAAGACACCAAAATAAAACAATGGAAAGAAGACGATGGTCTCAGGAACACAAAAATCCATAACTTTCTTACCCCAATTAAAAAAAGACACCATTCCCAGGTTCAGTTTCAGTACTGATGAACCGACCTGTTTTATTGACCCCAGAAAAATTATTCCTTGATACTAGTTTCTCTCACAGAAAGACATTTTTCAGAATGACAAGAAGTTATAAAATTCTGAATCTATGCATACTGCAGTAAATAATGACCATTGGTTTCTGCTCCTGATTCTTCATTTTACAGCCTTCATGTTACATCCTTACAAACAATTTTACTCCATGGCACACAGAGAAAATGATAACACCTATACTACACACTGGGCCAAACTGGGATGGATTGTAGAATAGGTAAGAGGACCTTGGTACAAAAATTCATGAGGTGTTCTTTATATTAAATAATTATAATAAAATAATGATAAATAATTAATAGACAAGTTAAACTTTGAATTTATATAAAACTGTCAAAGAAAGTCTTAAATTAAAAACTTAAGATTGTTTTCATGTTCATAATTTTTTTTATGCTTGGAATGTCTACATACAATTTCTGATTGATGTATTTTAATAATGATGTCTTCAAATTTATTGCAGTCAACACTGATGAGAAATTTTTGCACACATGATAGCAAATTGCAGAAGTGTATTTACTGCTTTACTGCTTTGTTGATTAATTTTTTTTCCAGTAACATGATTTCTGATCATTTTATTTCCTATCATTGTATTTCAGAGTGTGATCATTCTTCAGCTTTAATAGTTCTTGTTTTCTCAGTGAAACATGAAATATTAGAAAATCTTGAGATAATTCAAAATGGATTTAAATTACAATAGAAGTTTTTTTTTTAGTGATTTTTTTTAAAATTTTTAATTTTTTTACTTTATTTTACTTTACAATACTCTATTGGCTTTGCCATACATCGACATGAATCCACCACAGGTGTACACGAGCTCCCAATCCTGAATCCCCCTCCCACCTCCCACCCCACAATGTCTCTCTGGATCATCCCCGTGTACCAGCCCCAAGCATCCTGCATCCTACATCAAACATAGACCGGCGCCTCATTTCTTACATGATAGTATACATGCTAGAGTGAAGTAAGCCAGAAAGAAAAACACCAATACAGTATACTGACACATATATATGGAATTTAGAAAGATAGTAATGATGATCCTATATGTGAGACAACAAAAGAGACACAGACATATAGAATAGACTTTTGGCCTCTGAGGGAGGAGAGGGTGGGATGATTTGGGAGAATGGCAATAGAAGTTTTTCATATTAAATATTTAAAATAATGATAAAGAGATTCCCAGGATCAGTTCTGACATGCAAAGTGATTGGAAATTGTCACTCCCATTGTTAACAACAAGAAAGCTAGGCACACTGAAAATCAATGACTTGTTTTGGACCATCAGAGAAATTATGTCATATCACAAGACAAACTAAAACCCTAATATCTGACAAGATATGCATACCAAGAAACACAGACTTGATCTACTTACTGAGAGCAGATACCTGCAGAGCCAAATATCAGTAATTTTGATAAAGGCTGAATAATCCTAGCTTGTCCATTAAAACAACAAAAAGAAGTACAAGTTATACAGTTTAGAAAGTTAAAAAATTAGATCAGTTTTATTTAAAGACAGCATGATTGTTTATGTATACAATCCCTAAGAATTTACCAAAAATTCCTGTAACTAATAAGCAAGAATGCAAAACCTAATGATACAAAGTGAAAAAACAAAATTCAATTCATTTACTGTATTTCAGTAACAATTGGAATTTGAAGTTTAATAAACAATACCATTTACCATGGGGTTGCAAAGAGTCAGACATGACTGAGCATCTAACACTTCCACTTTTTCACCATTTACCATAACATTCAAAAACTGAAGTACGTTGTTATCAATCTAATAGAATAGCACATCATCTGTAAAGAAAACTAAAAGAAAAATGTTGAAGAAAGAAATTGAGGGAAACTTATAATGATGGAGAAATATTCTATATTCATGGATTGGCAGATTCAGTATCAATAAAGGGAGCACATCATAGCTATAACTTACACAGCTAAGTTTTTCCCAACTTGATTTATAGATTTAGTTGAATCCCAATCAAAATTCCAGTTGGTTACTTTGTATATACTCATTAACTAATTCTAAAACTTCTATGGAAAAGCAAAGGATCTAGAATTGTTAACACAATACTGAAGAAAAATGCAGTTGAGGAACTTACACTACTTGATTTAAATACTTAATATAAAGTTCTAGGAATTGAGACAGCATGTAATTGGAGAAAAAACAAATAGGAAAATCAATGGAACAGAACAGAAAGCCCAGAAATAAAACTGTAATTCAATGCAGAAAGGATAGTCTTTTTTTCAATAAATGATGCTAGAATAATTGGACATCCATAAACAAACAAAATTGTTAAACTTTTACATGCCCTTGACACAGCCCTTACATCTTACACAAAAATTAACTCACAATGAATTTTAGAGCAAAATGTAAAATAAACAAACAATCAAAAAAACTATAAAACTTCTACAAGAAACTTGGGAAAGAATCTGTTACCCTGGGTTTGGTAGTGAGTTTTAAGGTAAAATGTCAAAAGTACAATCCAATTAAGAAAAATAGTAGTTTGGGCTTCGTTAAAACTAAAGTTCTGTTGTGTAATATATACTAATTAGAAAATGAAAAGGTAAGCCACAGACTGAGAGAAAATATTTGTAAAATACCAATTTGATTTCAAAAACTTATATACAAATTATAAAAACAACACTTAAAACTCAACAATAAGAAAGCAAACAGGCAAAAAGATCTAAAAATACATATCAATAAAAAAGATATTTAAAAATATCATTTGTCATCATAAAAGTTAAAACTAAAATATCAAGATACCACTAAATAACTGTTAACACTTGCTAAAATACATTTGACAATGCTAAATTGTCAAAGGTGTAGAGCAACAAGAGCTCTCATTCCTTGCTGCTGGAAGCATAGCTACTTTGAAAGATCATTTATCTGCTTCTTACAAAACCAAACATAATCTTACCATGTGATCAAGTAATTGTGCTCCTAGTTACTTACCCTACTGTTCTCAATTCTTGTTGCTGCTGCTGCTAAGTCGCTTCAGTCGTGTCCGACTCTGTGCAACCCCATAGACGGCAGCCCACCAGGCTCCCCCGTCCCTGGGATTCTCCAGACAAGAACACTGGAGTGGGTTGCCATTTCCTTCTCCAATGCATGAAGATGAAAAGAGAAAATGAAGTTGTTCAGTCGTGTCTGACTCTCAGTGACCCCATGGACTGCAGCCCACCAGGCCCCTCCGCCCATGGGATTTTCCAGGCAAGAGTACTGGAGTGGGGTGCCATTGCCTTCTCCGTTCTCAATTCTTAATTCCACACAAAATCCTGCACTTGAATGTTTATAGCAGCTTTATTCATAGTTGTCAAAAATTAGTAGCAGGCAAGATGTTCTTCAATGGGTGAATGAATAAGCAAATTATGGTACATACATATAATGAAATATACAGAATATTAGTCAGCAATTAAAATAAATGAGCTATCAAGCCATGTAAATAACAAGGATGAGCCTTAGCTGCGTATTTCTAGTATAAGTAGCCAATCTGAAAAGGTTACATACTGTATGCCTCCATTTATATGATGTTTGGGGAAAGGTAAACAACAGGGATGGTAAATAATCAGTGACTGCAGAGGTTCAATGGAAGAGAGGAGGGATGAATAAGTGGAACACAGGATATTTTTAAGGTGGTAAAACTCTTCTGTGTGGTACTGTGATAGTAGCTTCACACATGGATTTGTGAAAAACCCATAGTACTTCACAGCATACAACACAGAGTGAAACCTAACGGATACATACTTTAAAAAATCATTTAGGAAGTTGGGAAAATCCCAAGAGAGAGAATACAGACACTGACAACATAATCTCAGTGTGTCACAAGTGTGAGGTTTCCCAGGTGGCGCTAGTGGCAAAGAACCTGCCTGCTAATACAGGAGACATGAGGGACGTGAGTAGAATTCCTGGATTGGGAAGATCCCCTGGAGGAGGACATGGCAGTATTCTTGCCTGGAGAACTCCATGAACAGAGAGACCTGGTGGGCTATAGTTCACAGGGTTGCAAAGAGTCAGACACGACTGAAGTGTCTCAACACACACACACAACATCACAAAAGTACAAAACAATCTCACTGAAGTGGATTGGGGAAAAGTATGCTCACCTAACTATTGAGTAATTTTCCAAATGAGCAGAGGCAGTAAGGCTAAAGTCAAAATGGACAGTACACAAGCACTATTTCAGAGTTGATAATGTCACTTTTTTTTCCTTCCACAGGAGCAACAATCTAAATTGTTTTTAGATTAACAATTTTAAAACTCCAATCCAAATTAAATATTATTAGAAAGCACTTCATTATTCCAAAGCTGAAGTTTGACTGTGAATCCATAAGACTTTTCAGTATACATATATAATCTTTGTATTTGTCTGTAATGTTATTTGAATGTTACAAAATTTTCATTAGGTAAGTCATTTCTGAAAGCCAATAACTCTCTTTCAATCATATCTCATGATAATCACACCAATGCATTCACCACCCACGAATATACACATACCAGTTCTTTTAATTTACAAACTCTTGACAAATTTCTTTCCTTTTATAATCAGCATATTTCATATGAAGCAGTAGAGTGTAGTGTTCTGATCCTATTTCTTTAAATAAAGCTGAAGATAGAGTTGGAATATTGAAGGTTGTATTTTAATAGATTCATCATTTTGACAACATTATTTAATGTGGATTTCAGATCTCCAGGCAAACCTTTATATATAAGAGATTCTTTGAAAAAGAAAAATGTAATACTTCAGTTTCAGAGTTTTCAAATTGAACATAATGTGTAAACCTTCCACATCACTGCTGCACCATTAACTACAAGCTTTTGCAGTGTTTCAACATGCTGCTATTTTGTTTTACAAAGGATTCATCTACATGTGAATATGTAATCTCTAAAGTTTACTCTATTGTTTCTTTCAAATCACTTTTTTTTTTTTCTTGGCATTTTCCTTCAGAGATTCTAAATGAGAGGTAAGAAGAATTAACTTTTCCAAGGCTGATTCTATGCAGCCTGGTCTTCCTGAGCATGTTGGGTAAATGCAGAGCAGGATTAATAGGAAACTCAAACTGCTCTATAGAAAAGAGGTACAGACAAACAGTAAGGAATTTAATTCTATGAGAAAGCTGAGGTGGTGTGGGTGGATTAGGGTTGGAAGTCAGGGATTTGTTATATCACATATTTACAGCTGCAAAGCACGGGCCCCAGTCTCTAATCTTGGGGTCTCTGATTATTGTGCTCTCCTAATGGAAAATATTACTGTGGCAGAGCAGGGCTGATGAGAAAAACTCTGTCACTTAATAAAGCTGTGACTACAATCCTCAGTCCAAGGTCCAGGTCGTGCAATGGTTCTTCAGCCAGGGGACCATCTCTGATTAGAGTATCTGCTGCTGCTGCTGCGGCTAAGTCACTTTAGTCGTGTCCAACTCTGTGCGACCCTATAGACGGCAGCCCACNAGCTGTGACTACAATCCTCAGTCCAAGGTCCAGGTCGTGCAATGGTTCTTCAGCCAGGGGACCATCTCTGATCAGAGTATCTGCTGCTGCTGCTGCAGCTAAGTCACTTTAGTCGTGTCCAACTCTGTGCGACCCTATAGACGGCAGCCCACCAGGCTCCCCAGTCCCTGGGATTCTCCAGGCAAGAATACTGGAGTGGGTTGCCATTTCCTTCTCCAATGCATGAAAGTGAAAGTGAAGTCTCTCAGTCATGTCCGACTCTTCACAACCCCATGGACTGCAGCCCACCAGGCTCCTCCGTCCATGAGGTTTTCCAGGTAAGAGTACTAGAGTGGGGTGCCATGGCCTTCTCCAGATCATGGTATCTCGATGTCTTATATTCTTATGTGCTGCTCCATTACCATTACAGAGGAAACTACAAATCCAATAATTCTCCTATATTAGAAATTTCTCTTTAGAAATATTCCATGTCTGATGTGTATTATTGGGTTAATTGTTCTTACTTGTTTGCAAATTTGGTGCAGAGNATTCTTATGTGCTGCTCCATTACCATTACAGAGGAAACTACAAATCCAATAATTCTCCTATATTAGAAATTTCTCTTTAGAAATATTCCATGTCTGATGTGTATTATTGGGTTAATTGTTCTCACTTGTTTGCAAATTCGGTGCAGAGAGCCAAATCCATTATAACCTTCAAAGGGAGCCTAGAAATTAAAGATCAAAAACATATCAATGAAAGGCTAAGAAAGTAGTCTGGATTGAAAACAGAACATTGCTGCAATCTATGTCAGAGAGTGTTCTGCCTGTATTTTCCTCTAGGAATTTTACCATGTCTGATCTCACAGTGAGAACAGTTCCTTAAAACTTGAAAATAGTGTTACCATATGACCCTGCAATCACATTCCTTAGGCGTATATCTGGAGAAAAATATACTCTGAAAGGACATATGCACCCCAATGTTCATTGCAGCATGTGTGTGTGCTTAGTCGCTTAGTTGTGTTTGATTCTTTGTGATCCCATGGACTGTAGCCTGCCAAGCTCCTCTGTCCATGAAATTTTCCAGGCAAGAATACTACAGTGGGTAGCCATATCCTTCCCCAGGGGATTTTTCCAACCCAGGGATCAAACTTGTGTCCCTTGTGTCTCCTGCCTTGAAAGGCAGATTCTTTACCACTGTGCCACTGGTTCACTGCAGCACTATTTACAATAGCCAAGCCATGGAAGCAACCTAAATGTGCATCAACAGAAGGATGAATAAAGAAGATGTGGTACACACACACACACACACACACACACACACACACACAGTGGAATATTGCTCAGCCATAAAAAATGAAATAATGTCATTTGTAGCAACATGGATGAACATAATTATTGTCATAGTGAGAGAAGTAAGTCAGACAGAGAAGGGGAAATGTATGATAACCTTTATACGTGAAATCTAAAAATAAATTAAACAAATGGACTTACTTAGGAAACAGAAACAAGCTCACAGATATAGAGAACAAACTTATGGTTGCTAGGGGGAAGGGAGAGGTAGGAAGTTTGGGATAGACATGTGTGTATTGCTATATTTAAACTGGATAACCAACAAGGACATACTGTATAGCACATGGAACTCTGCTCAATGTTATGTGGCAGCCTGGATGGGAAGGGAGTTTGGAGGGAAGATGGATACACATATATGTATGGCTGAGTCTCTTTACTGTTTACCTGAAACTATCACATTGTTAATCAGCTATACCCCAATACAAAATAAAAGGTTTAAATTTTTTAAAAATAATTAAAAAGAAAGTACTTTTCTGGGAGTGGTAAGATTCAACAATGACAAAAATCCAAACTGCAGATCACTAATTTCCACCTATCTCCTGTGTTGACTATATCACAAACCAGAGACCAAGGATATTCTTTCATTGTCATTAATAGTCTTTAAGGGAGTTTGCCAGAAATAAGAAGAGGAGCAGGCAAAGTGTTACAACTTGCTAAACTATTCAGTAGGAATGATGCTCTTATTCTTTCATCTTTCACTTTCCTCTGAATCTAAGTGTATTAGTCCAAGACAGGATAGTGTTTCTAGGGTGTTAGTTATTCTGTGTAAAAAGAAATGAAAATAGAAAATGTCTAAAATGCATGGCTTGGGTAACTACACTTCCTCCCAGACAAACAGGTAACATCGAAGGGTACCAAGCAACCTAACAGAGTCACTAGATAGATTCTTCTAAGGAATCATCCTCTTACAAGGCTATGTATAATAGCTTATAGATTAAAAAAAAAAAAGCTATTAAAGATGATGGTGTTCCCAATTCTAATTTATGTGAAATAGATTAAAAATAAAATAAATTTGATTAACAAGATAAAGTACTGATAGGTAGGAGTGGGGGCTCCTTTCAATTGACAAAAATGTATGTGGAATTGAACTAATTAATACTTACAAGGAGAGGGCTCAGAACTTCCCAGAAATGAAGACAAAAGGGATTTCAACACTACAGCCTCTCCCTATGAGATTAAGGTCATTAAATGATTAGTTCAAAATGGTGGCCAGGGGCCTCTGATTTGCAGAAGCAGTGCCTATGCAATTGTAGATACACCATAATACAGTTCCAGTTTTAGGCATATTGTTCTATTTTAGGGATGTTTTCTATTTTCCACTGTAATACCCAGATTATCACCCAAATAAAACCCTCTTCAGTGAGTCAGAAATACAACAGTCTATTTCTGTTTTTTTTTTTTCATGCTCCATATAGGCCACAGACTAGAGAAGGAAATGGCAACCTATTCCAGTATTCCTGTCTTGAAAATCCTATTGACAGAGGAAACTGGTGGGCTACAGTACATGGGGGTCAGGAAAGAATCAGGCACAATTTAGCAACTAAACAGCAACAACAATAGGCTACACAATGCAGCATACAGGAGAAGCTTACTCCAAAACCCTAGGAGTCTGCATTATCTTTTCTTCGGGATGAAGCAGAGGCTCCACGCAGCAACCTTTCTATCCTTTAAGTGCAAGTGGATCTATTGGATTTAAAATAGGTTATCCCGAAATCTCTACCTGTTACAGACCCTTGTCTTAGAGTTCCTTGCAAAATCTGACGTTTAATCAGTAAAAGGGTTGAAAGAGCATCTTCAAATATGAAATATGTCAACTTTAATATACAAAAAAGCCCACTGAAGAATCACCAAGGTGGTTCTTTCTTTGTGTGGAGCAGTACATAATGGGAGGAGAGAGGGCTACCTCCTATGCATGTCAGGGCCACTAGAGTTTGATATAAATAACAAATATGGGTTGTAACGTTTTGGGTTCGGTTTGTCTAGACAAACACTTTTTGCAAGAAAAAGATGAACAACTGTGAACCAAAGACTTGTTATCCCCTTCCAAATTAATGACATTCAATATAATTCATAATTAAATTATTGAATTGAAATGCTGTTCAGTGGCATTTGCCATACAAATAAATTTTAGTGCTAACACTAATTTGATTATAAATATTACCAAATAGTAGTTTTTCTGGATCCAGTTATAGTGGTTTTTTAAAAACCATCTACCCATGCTTTATTTTTCATTCCCCCTCAGTTGTTGAGCCCATGGTTGGTAGTCTATGTTTTAATATTTATACACATATACATCACATACATATATCTTTTGCCCAATAAATGTTTTGTTCCTTGGAGTCTTAATATATATATATATATTTTTTTCTTTCTAGTGCAAAGCTTTGTTCATAGAGGATGTCTTTATGCTGTTGCTAGAGAAGAATAAAACATTAACCAACACTGATGGTGGGGTGTCCACTAGAAAGCCTCACAGTCTGTAAGAATGGTTTTACTTCAAACAAGCAGGTACTACCATCACAATGATTTACTTACTTTACCTCTTTGTGGGATTACAGCCTGTGGGAATAAATATACATTCAAAATTCTAACTAATGGCAGTGAATTTGCCTAGAAATTACACATGTGGGTTTGTATAATGTTTTGGCATGCCTCAAATTCATCATAATAGGTTTGGATACCTTTTCACAATAATTTACTTAGAAAAATGCATTTAAATTTTTACATCTTGTATAATGTGATTCATGTCAACAGAAAGATTACTAATTCCCTTAATGATTCACTCCATACTCCAGAGAATGTAGGAGTCTAGAAGAAGGTATCATTTTGCAATAAATGTCAAAAACATGTTTTATCTAAATAGCTCAACACACAGTACTGACAAAATTTAGTTAGGCATAATTTATACTCTTCAGTGGCCAAAGTAATCTATGGGTTTCTTCAAGTTGCTTTTGTCTATAAAATAAATTCAATTTGCTTTACTACATGAAGCACAAATTTAAAGCAATATTTCATAAATCTTTGCCACTGAAGATTAAAACAACCTTTAATTTACAAATACTGCTACCAGCCTGTAAGCTTTATGTTGCTGGAGATTAAAAACTGAGTTAGACAACATAAAGCTGATTTTCAACTTCACCTGCTAATAAAAGCAATTTTTTAATAAAATAAGAAGAAATAAGCCATTATTGAATGTCCCTAAGGATCTCATATGTGCACTAATATTGTCCTAATTTTTTATTTGTCTGAAGGATTGTTTTAATAGAGCACTAGGGATGAGCCATTTAAGATGTGTCCACAGCTATCTGTTACAGTAACTCCATTTAGTAAATTTCATACAATGTTTGCATTTGCTGCATAAAGTCAAGAAGCTGCATAAGCCCCTCATTGGAAAACACATAGTACCAGAAGATTCTCTCATTTAAGATGATTGTCTCAAGACTATGTACCAGTCACAAATCACAAATGTAAATGAAATTAAGCTCTATGCCAATGTATATATTAAATTTCTAACAGGATAGTGTCCAGCTATGTCAAAATTTTCCATTTCAAAAACAAATGCAAATATGTGATATTTATGAGACTCCAACATCTCTTTAAATAGATAGGACATGCTTGACTACCTGCTACACACAAGGCACTATGCTAAGGGCCTTATCACATTTAATTTTCACAACTCTGTAAAGTAGTTCTATTATTAGTCCTTTTTTGCAGGAGAGAAAAGTGAGGCACAGACCTCACCACTACTAAAGGTTAAAGTGCATTTTTCTTAATTAATAGCCCAATTTTTAGAGTAGTTTGAGGTCTACAGAAAATTGAGCAGAAAGTATAGAGAACTCCCACTTACTCTCTCACAACCATCCTGCATAGTTTTCCCTATTATTAATGCCTTGCTATTATGGTACGTTTGTTACATAATGATACATTTACATTAATAAAATCATAGCTTACTTTAGGGTTCACTGTTTGTGTTATATCATTTCTTGAGGACAAATGGATAAAGTCATATATTTTCTGTAACAGTATCAGACAATAGTTTCACTTCCCTAAAAATAACCTGTATCCACATTTTCATCCTTTTTCTTTCTTGCCAGATCCCTAGCAACCGCTGATCATTTACTGTATCTATAGTTGTACATTTCCAGAATGTCGTATCATTGGAATCATACAGAATGCAGTCTTTTCAAACTGTTTTCTTTCACTTAGCAACTATGCATTTAAAGTTCTTCCATGTGTCTTCATGGTTTGATAGCTCATTTTTTTAATCATTGAAAAATACTCCTTTGCTTAGATGCATCAAAGTTTATTTATTCATTCATCCACCTGAAGTGCATCTTGGATGCTCCCAAATTTTGGAGATCATGGATAAAGCTGCTATAAACATGCATATAAGGGCTTCCCTGGTAGCTCAGCTGGTAGAAAAAATATGCCTACAATGCAAGAGACCCTGATTTGATTCCTGGGTTGGGAAGATCAACTGGAGAAGGGATAGGCTACCCACTCCAGTATTCTGGCCTGCAGAATTCCTTGGACTGTATGTCCATGGGGTCACAGGGAGTCAGACACTACTGGGTGACTTTCAATTCAAACATTCATATACAGGTTTTGGTGTGGACATAAATTTTTGATTCATCTGAGTAATTACCCAGAAGTTCTGTATTAGGTTTCTAGGGCTGCTGAAACAAAGTACCACAAACAGTCCCTACGAACAACAGAAATTTATCACAGTTCTAGAGGCTGCTGCTGCTGCTAAGTCGCTTCAGTTGTGTCCGACTCTGTGCGACCCCACAGACGGCAGCCCATTGGGCTCCGCCATCCCTGGGATTCTCCAGGCAAGAACACTGGAGTGGGTTGCCATTTCCTTCTCCAGTTCTCGAGGCTAGAAGTCTGAAACGAAGATAACAGGATGGGTTTCTTCTGACAGCTGTAAGAAAGAATCTATTCCATTCAGCTCTCCTAGGTGAGGTGCTGGCAATCTTTGGTGTTCCTGGAAAGATTTACTCCAATCTCTGCCTTCTGCATGTGGTGTTTTCCTCCATGTCATCATTTCATGTTTAGAGTGACGCGTCTCTCTGTGTTCTCTTTCCCCCATTTTATAAGGACACAAGTCATGCTGGATTAGGGCTTATTCAAGGAATTCATTTTTAACTTAATAACCTTTCTAAAAGAACTGTTTTGAAACAAGATCACATCCTGAAGTACTAAGAGTTAAGATTTCAATGTATCTTTTGGGGCAATGCAAATCAATCTACAATAAGTGCAATTGCTGGAGCATATTTTAAGACTAGGCTTAGCTTTTTGTTTTTTTTAATACCAAACTGTCTTGCATAACGTTTGCATGATTTTTGCATTGCCACCAGCAATAAATGAGAGTTCCTGTTGCTTCACATCCTCAAGAGAATTTAGTGTTGGCAGTGCTCTGGATTTTAGTAATTTGAAGTGGCGTACAGTGGTTCAGTTCAGTTTAGAAAAGGCAGCAGAACCAGAGATCAAAATGCCAACATTTGATGGATCATCGAGAAAGCAAGAGAGTTCCAGAAAAACATCTATTTCTGCTTTATTGACTATGCCAAAGCCTTTGACTGTGTGGATTACAATAAACTGTGGAAAATTCTGAAAGAGATGGGAATACCAGACCACCTGAGCTGCCTCTTGAGAAACCTATATGCAGGTCAGGNTGGACATGAGTTTGAGTGAACTCCGGGAGTTGGTGATGGACAAGGAGGCCTGGTATGCTGCAATTCATGAGGTCGCAAAGAATCGGACATGACTGAGCGACTGAACTGAACTGCACTGAAGCTGTTTAATACTTGTGAAACTTTTTAGAACAGGAAAAAATATACTTCCAATTTGCAATCATGAAAAGGCAGATTAGAAGAAAAAGCATTTGATACAAGATATAATCAGAAACAATCTTTTTTTGAAAAGTCTGCTGTCACTTACATAAATTAGCATTAAGTTTGGGATTACTAATTTAAACAAAGCCTAAATAGAATTGGTCTTGGGCAAGGAAAAGTTTTGTGCATAATTGTAACACTGTCCACTAGAATCAGAATAGTCTTTTCCAGGTGGCCAAAATTTAACACATGGCTGATAGCTGGAGCTTTGACAAATATGAAAGAATGCTAAAGAAAATCTTGCCATCTGGTAAAAGAGAAAGAGAGGTGGGCTGCAGACTTTTCTATTTTTTATGAAATTTTACATGCTCTCAAAGACTATGGATTATATCCATATAGAAAACATGCACTGTTATTTTAATAAAGTTAAACATAAAATAACTAATTAGGTTACTGTACTTAACAAGTTACATTTCCATGTAATATAATGAAAACATGATTTGGCATATGTACTGGTCTGTATAAGCACAGAGTGTAGTTTTAACTATTCATATATCATGTTGTAATTGCATATGGTCCTTCAATGAATGTGCTTATGTATTATATGCCTGATAAATTTAAACTAAACATAAATATAAATTCTAAGTCATTTAAAAATTATGTTGTAAAGCATACACATTTTTATTTTTAATTTAGTGTCATACTGTACAATCTCATTCCTAAATCATGGCTATGTTTTCACTTGGAATCATTTAACTTTTCTTCCTTTTATCATGTTAACTGGTAGGAAGAGTAATATTTTACAGTTAAATATTGTGTGATTAATATCCATAATTATAAGATGTGACTGAATTAAAATCAATAACCATTTTATTTGAAGTAGATATCTCTTAAGCCTTAATTGCTGATTTAGTAGTTAATTGAGAAAATCCTTGTTAATGATCTGATGTAGCTCTGAAGAATGTTGAATGAGTACGAGATTTCTCTCCAGGAGAAATAGTTTTCCCACCTGATCCAAAATAAAGATTGGTGGAGGGGACAAGGAAATTCAGTGGTTCAGTCTCTCTCAGCCACAGTCAGCCATGGCATACACGCAGAAAAAAATATGTATTAGGAATTATTCATTCGAATGAAAATGTTGATCAATGGCACTCGACATAAAGGAAAAACTCAGAAAGAATAATATTCCCTAGAAGCTATGTTTTAGGAGCACATGAAACACACATATTTTGTTACAGAAAACCTACCTGTTCATCCTTCTTTGTCTCATCTGTCTTTCACTTGACTACTTCTTCCTTCTTATTCACTCAGTGCTTCCTTTCCTGCTGAGATAATTGTCCCTGGAAAGGAGATTGTTAATGATTCTGGCAACAAAAATTCTCCAGAATTAAACATCTGATCTCATCTGTATTAGATTCCTTATGCTAATTTAAAAAACCATTACCCTTCACAGACTTTACCGAGGGATTTCTCATTTTAAGTATGTGTTATGTAGGAAAGAAACATGGTCAATTTTATGAGATATTCTCTCTGTGTAGAGGAAGGTAGAAGGAAAATTATATTCACTGAAGCCCGTGACGCATCAAGGAGTGTGGTAAATATTTCAGATACAGTATTTACTCAAATTCTGAAAACCACCATAAGAAGTACTTATTATTATTATTTCCATGTTAAAGATTAAAAAAAAAAAAGACAGTTGTTAGGTAACTTGATCAAAGACAAACTGCTGGTTAATAATGAAACACAGATTAGAAACATTGACTTCAAATCCACGCCTTTCTCCCCACCCCAAGCAACTGGATGCTTCTATAAAATAATCTGTATTTGGAATAGAAACATCAAGTGTGAAAAACACATCTTGAATTAATCATGCTTGAATGCAAATTGTAACGTGTTCAGGTTAACATTCTCGATATGTATCACATAATGTATACCCATGTTTCCCAAACTACATCTGTGCCCGAGGATGTCATTGCAAATTTACCAGGCACTACGGGATACTTTAAATTTTAAGGGTGACACTGAAACTCAACATCTGTCAGATTACTGCAAACTACTAACTTGAGGAGGTTCAGTTTCAGAAGTAGATTGTGCTAACTTCCTCTTAATGGCAATCTTTGTGTAACTGATTTTTAAGTGACTGCTGTGATAAAAAAAAACAAATAGCAAGCAAAAATTGATGTGGAATGAGTAAAATGAGGGTCCTGGTGATATCTAGTTTAGTTCTGGTATCTGAGAGTTGTGCAGTCCTCAATTGATGCATAGATTCTACTAGTAAGTAATTATGCCTATCTAAAAATAAATATATGTATGCATGTAATTTTCTTCAAACATTTATTAAGTCATAGAACATACTGAGTTATTTGGACTTCACTGCTTAATAAGTGGAACTCTTAAGTCTTTCTTTTGGCCTTAGGACATGGTGGTAACATGTTTAAGACACTAAAGACTCAACAAAACAAGAAACTTTGGGAATCTCAAGAAATATTTAACATCTTCCTCTTAACAAAGGGGTCTTTGAACTTTGACCTTTAAGTTAGTCATGTGAGTAACTCAGAAATAGATGAAAATTTCTTTAATCATGCCCCAATCTGTTGTTCTTTAGATATAAAATGAAGGCAAATTGCAAATTGAACTGCCTTATGACCCAGCAATCCCACTGCTGGGCATGCACACCGAGGAAACCAGAATTGAAAGAGACACATGTACCCACTCTTCATTGCAGCACTGTTAGCCAGGACATGGAAACCACAGTTCAATACATTTGAATCAGTTCTAATGAGATGGATGAAACTGGAGCCTATTATACAGAGTGAAGTAAGCCAGAAAGAAAAACACCAATACAGTATACTGACACATATATATGGAATTTAGAAAGATAGTTATGATGACCCTGTATGTGAGACAACAAAAGAGACACAGACATATAGAATGGACTTTTGGCCTCTGAGGGAGAGGGAGAGGGTGGGATGATTTGGGAGAATGGCATTGAAGCATGTATACTATCATGTAA